>PVJC01031744.1:0-20377 GCA_004026665.1 Murina feae | reverse complement strand
ATCATATGCACACATGTACAAAACACATTCATACTTACACACACATACATTTATGCACATATATACATGTATACATGACTGTCCATGTATATACTTACATGAACATATATACACACATAAATGCACACATAGACATGCACGTATGTACATATAGAGAGCTATGTGCTGATATATACGGCAGCATTTTTTTTTCTTTTGGAAGCAATAATGAGAAGCTGTCCTGGTCACTGGCCGTGGAGGCAGGTAGAGGAGAAGGGGGTGGGGTGGCATTTGCTATTTTCGATTCTGCCCTGTTTGAATGTCTAACGCTGTGTGGGCCCTCTTTGAAAATGTCCTCAGGGGCTATTTTGGCCGTGGGATTACGGGTCATTCCCTGTTTTCTTCTTTATGCGGAGCCTCATGAAATAAAACCAGCCACCACAACCTAAAAATAAAACGTGCTAGAAGCCAGACCATAGCGCAGGGTGCGGCCACAATGATGCCTCTTTCCTCGCCGCTTGGCTTTTCCTGCAGGTCTGAGGGCTCCTGTCCATCTGTCCCTGCCTAAGGCGACACTTACAGCCCCAGGTGAAGAGCTGGCCCATGTGAGCTTGGCCAACCCGGCAGCTGCCACGGCTCGCATTCCTCGGCTCCAAGACGTGACAGGGCATCTGTCAAGGCTTAACTCAGCCTTGGTGACTGGAGCTTTATAACAACAAATGGCTGTGTAACGGGTCTGAACACCAGGGTTTGCTATTCTAGATGGTTCTGTGTTGGCAAATTCTGGGTATTTTCCTTGTGCTGTCTCATGTGGTGAGACATGACGAGAGAGTCGCATTTCCATTCAGATATTTTTCCACATCCCCCACTGGCCCACTCTGAATTATTCTGGACCTGTAAAACCAAATTAGAACCGGCAGCTGTTTAAAAACTATAACTAGCCCTGGCTGGTTTGGCTTAGTGGATAGAGGGTCGCCCTGTGGACTGAACAGTCCCAGGTTCGATTCCGGTCAAGGGCATGTACCTTGGTTGCAGGCAGATCCCCAGTAGGGTGTGTGCAGGAGGCAGCTGATCGATGTTTCTCGCTCATCGATGTTTCTGGATCTCTATCCTTCTCCCTTCCTCTCTGCAAAAAATCAATAAAATATATTAAAAACAAAACAAAACAAAAAAACTATAACCAAGTCACACAAACCAGGGCATTGTTGAAAATAAAGTGAGCCCTGGCCGGTGAGCTCAGTGGTTAGAATGCTGGCCTGAGGACTGAAGGGTCTCAGGTTCAATTCCTGGTCAAGGGCACATAGCTAGGTTGCAGGTTTGATCCTGTCCCTGGTCGGGGCACATGCAGGAGGAGATGTGGCTTTTTACATCTCTCTCTCTCTCTCTCTCTCTCTCTCTCTCTCTCTCTCTCTTTTTCTCTCTTTCTCTCCCTTTTCCTCCCTCCCTTCCACTCTGTCTAAAAATCAATGGAATAACAATAACAAAAAAGAGACCAATACATTTAAGAAACATTAAACTATTTAAGAAAAATACAATAGCTAAAAGGTTTTGGAAATAGACAAAAATGGGAATATTATACGTGGAATGATTTCAAACATATGCATTCACGGTTTGGCAGTTTTTAAACTTTTTAAATGTTTCTTTGGTCACATATAAGCTTTAAAATTCCAATGAATCAAACTGCCCCTCCTAGCTTCTGAGTTTTTTCTACTTGAAAAAATATTCCCTCCACATCCAAGAGCAGATATTAACTCACCCAAAATGTTTTGCACTTGATGGCTGCATGGTTTGCATTGAAATTGTTGACCCATCTGGAATTTATTTCAGTGAGAGGCGCATGGGTGTCCGGCTTTTAGCCCTTCACTGTCCAGGGAAAGGTTTGACCACGTGGTCCCGCTGCCTTCATAAAAACTGAAAATCTTGGGGTAGTCAGGGAGAACAAACTGTTAGGCATATATAGGGTGGGGCAAAAGTAGGTTTATAGTTGTTCATATGGAAAATAATACAACAATTAATAAATAATAATACAATAAACTGGTACTGTAAATCCACTTTTATCCTACCCTGTATACATTTATAACGCACTAGAGGCCCAGTGTACAAAATTTGTGCATGGGGGGGAGGTCCTCTCAGCCCAGCCTGCACCTCTCCGATCTGGAACCCCTCAGGGGATGTCCGACTGCCAGCTTAGGCCCGACCTATCCACTGAGGGGAACCAGGGAGGGCGTTACTGAGATTATTGACCACTGTTCACCTTGCTCAGCCTGAATAACAAAGTCACAGGGAACCCTGCCCGTGCCCCCCAGCACAGGGTTGTGCCCTGGGTTGGTGTTTTACTGCTTTTATGGAACGCAGGCTCACGCAGGGCTGGAGCTTCTCCAGGCGGCCGGGCCAGAGCATCGCCTGAGCCGAGTGTGACAAGGCATGTACTTTGCAGAAATAGCTGGAAGAGTTTTCCAAGCACGGACATGCCCGTACCAAAACGTTTAACCAGCCTCCACAGGGATATACCTTCCAAACAAAGATGCTTTATAAAAAAGGGCAAATATTTATTCAGAAACGGTAAGAAATACTTTAGAGAACTGCAAAAAACACCACAAAAACCCTGGTTAATGGAGCAGGACATGTGAATGTGTTGGGAGTAATGTGAGTTTCTCTAAAAGTACAGTGCTGTTCTGTAATGCAGAGAAGTCTAGCAAAAACAAGCAATGTCCTGCTGTCTCCTCATGTCATCTTTCTAAAAACTAACGTGTTATCGAATGTGAGAATTGCAGGGGCGAGCAATAAAGCCCCCTCCCCATCCCCACGTGCAGCTCTCCACCTCAGGAGCAATCAGCTTCCACAATTTATTATTTTTGCTTCCAGGAAAAAGGAACTGCTATTTGTAATACCATTTGTAACCAGACTCTTTCCTACAAAGCTGACCCCATGTGTCCCGCTGCGCAATGGTGCTTTTCGCTTAAAGTATTTGCCAGCCCTGGCCGGTTTGGCTCAGTGGATAGACCATTAGCTTGCAGACTGAAAGGTCCCGGGTTCGATTCTAGTCAAGGGCACATGCCTGGGATGCAGCTTGATCCCCAGTGTGGGGTGTGCAGGAGGCAGCCGATCAATGATTCTCTCTCATCATTGATGTTTCTATCTTTCTCTTCCTCTCCCTTCCTCTCTGAAATCAATAAAAAAATATATTTTTAAAAATTTTCCAAGTTGCTCCACATCAGTGATAGATCTGAACGTTTTTCTTTTTCTTTTTTTTAATATTTTTTACTGGAGAGAGAGAGACAGAGGCAGAAACATCCATCGGTGCCTCCTGCGACCACCATCTGGAGATTGAGCCCGAAACCCGGGCACATGCACTGATAGGTAATTGAACCAGCGACCTCTCGGTGCATGGGATGACAACCACTGAGCCACACCAGCCAGGGTTGCAGCTTCTTTTTTAATGTCTACAGTGTGTTTGCAGTGGGTACTGTTAACGAAAAAACCAATGAAACCTGTAGAGAATTTTGTGAGTTTATTTGAGCCAAACTGTCGACATATGCCGGGAAGCAGAACCTCAATGAATTGAGATAATGCTCCAGAGAATGGGGAGTTTGTACCTTATTTTATAAATTTACCATCAAAGGAAAATATGTAAGCGGTTTACATGAAATTCATTGGTGATAGATTGAGGAGGTGGGATAAAGCAAAGCGGGGAAATCTCTGGGATTGGGTAAAAGGGGTGAGATGATAGACATACGCTTCTTTTACATAAATGCATACAGGATTAACAGTTGACAACAGTTGGTGTAAACTTGATAACAATGACAACGAGGGGATGTCCTGGTGCTGTTTGTTATGCCCGGTGGGGTCTGAAAGAAAAGGGAAGTTGCAAGTTATCCAGACATTTCACAAATATGTTATCTTAGAGGCAAAAAGACAAAAATGTGCTCATAAAGATCAAAGATGATCTTTGTCAGGGGAAACACTGGCCCAGGATGTCACTGCCCACCATAACCTGTTTTGTAGCTAAATGTTAATTTTCAGACCATCCTTTGTGGTTACTTTAGGTCTCTGGTTCTGCAAGACTGCCGAGCGGGCCTCCACTGAGCTTTTCAGGCCAGCGTGCGGCTCCTTTTGTCCACAGTACCACAGCTGTACCAGAGTTCATTTCACCAGTTCCACACGCTGGGCCTTGGATTACTTTGCTTTTCACTCGTGCAAGCACTCACCTGTAATCTCTCTGGAACGTCAGCGTGGCTTGTGTTTGAGAGGAGTTTATCGTTAGAGAAAACTGTTAGGAGCAGGTTCCCTGGACCCAACACGAAAGTCATTTTGAAATCTTGCCAGCTGTTGCCAAAGCGCCCTGGGACCAGGTCACACTTGCAACCATAGAGAGCGGGGTTTTTTCATGTGGTCTTGCCAGCACTGGGTGTTAATCACTTTTTGCCGAGTAGATAGGGAGAAAATGGTATCCTGTGGCTGGTTTTAGAATCTCGGCTCCATCCCATGCTTGATATGTGCCTCCTTCTGTTGTGACTGTTTAAAAAAAAAAATAAAAAATATATATATGTTTTTATTGATTTCAGAGAGGAAGAGAGAGAAACATCAACGATGAGAGAGAATCATTGACCCGTTGCCTCCTACATGCCTCCCACTGCGAACTGAGCCTGCAACCCGGGCACGTGCCCTTGATCGGAATCGAACCCATGACACTTCAGTCCACAGACCGACGCTCTATCCACTGAGCCAAACCGGCTAGGGCTCTTGTGACTGTCTTGCTGTTCACTTTTTTTTAATCTTCACTCGAGGACATGTTTATTGATTTTAAAGAGAGAGGAAGGGAGAGAGAAACGTCGATCGGTTGCCTTCTGTATGCACCCGACCAGGGATCGAACCCACAACCTAGGTATGCTCCCTGACTGGGGAGCGAGCTGCAACCTTTGGTGTAAGGGACAAGGCTCCAGCAGAGCTACCTGACCACGGGTGTGGGATTGTTTATTACGTGTGAAGTTGCGCATCTTTTTAGGTGTTTATTGGCTGTTGATACTTACTGTTCTGTTAACTTCCTATTCATGTCCCACTTTTCTCAGGAGCTATTCCTTTTTCTTTAACACTTATATGAGCTTTCCTTTTTTTAAAAAAAAAAATATTTTTATTGATTCAGAGAGGAAGGGAGAGGGATATAGAAACATCAATGATGAGAATCATTGATCAGTTCCCCCCCCCCCTCCCCGCACACCCCACACTGGGGATTGAGCTGGCAACCAGGATATGAGCCCTGACCAGGAATCAAACCGTAACTCCTGGTTCATAGGTCAACGCTCAACCACTGAGCCATGCTGGTTGGGCTACATGAGCTTCCTATTAAAAAGAAGATGAGCCCTGGCTGGTTTGGCCCAATAGATAGAGTGTCGGCCTGCGGACGGAAGGCTCCCGGGTTCAATTCCAGTCAAGGACACATGCCCAGGTGGCGGACTCAATCCCCAATAGGGGGCGTGCAGGAGGCAGCTGGATCAGTGGTTCTCATCATTGATATTTCTCTCGCTCCCTCTCCTTTCCTCTCTGAAATCAACAGAAATGTATTTTTTTTTTAATCAATGGAAAAAATAGCCTCGGGTGAGGATTTTAAAAAAGGTATGAAACCTTTGTTTTCCCCCCCAGAGTGTCTCTATCTTTTATTTTCCCTCATATTAAAAAGTTAAATGTTCTGTGGTCACTGGCTAAGCAGCAGTTTTCTTGGATGGTTTCAGGTTACACGAGGCTGGAAGCCTGCAAGCCTCCGGGGGCCTCAATTCCGCTACATTCTTGTGAGGCGGCCAGACCTTTGCCCTGGGCTTTGCAAACTCCCTCCCCTGCAAGATGGTCAGTTACCCGCCCAGCTCTCCCTCTGCAACTCTTACAAACATTGGACCTTTCTGGAATGAATTTTGATGTGAGGAGCGGCTTCTGTTTTCCAAAATACTCAGCTTGTGGTCCCAACAGCATTTTCTGAACAATTCCTCTTCCTCCAGCCAGTTCGAAGCCTCATCTAGATCACAAACTGTAATTGTGTGTTTAGGGAGCTCCGTTTCCAGACCCTGCGTCCCCCATCCTTCAGTCGGGACCGAGCTGTTTGGATGATGGAGGTTCATAGCAGGACATTTTCACACGTGCCAGAACCAGCCCTTTGTTATGACCCAGCTCCCCATTTTCTGGTTCGGATTTCCCTCCTTATTCTCTCGTGGTGATAGTTTTTAAAACAGCTTGCCTTGTACTGGCAGAAAATGCCTCCGTTGAGCACATACAAAATCCTTTTTTTTTTTTTTTAATCTTCATCTGAGCATATGCTTTCAGGGAGGGAGGGAGGAGAGAAAGGCCAGAAGAGGAACACTCAGAACTCGCCTCCAGCGCGAAAAGGAGCTCCGTTAGCTACACTGTTGACTTGAGCTGCACATTCACTGTTGCTGCAGAACCTTCCCTGGGCAGAGGCCGGACGTGACCAGACTCTGCCGGCCTCTCGCTGCCCTGGTTCTGCCAGAATAGATGCCCCCCCCCCCCCAGCTGGGATGTTAAACACATTTTTTGGGAGAAAGGAGTAAAATTGGATCCACCAGGGAGACTGTCAATGGACATGAGGAAACATACATTGGAACCTCTAGTTAGAACCGGCAAAAATACAAATGTTTTACGTCGTTGTCGTGTGTGTGCCGCTCATAAACTACGCAGTGAAACACGGTACATGTGCAAGTTCTGTAATGTGCCCCTGCGCAAAGGAAAAGGTTTCAAACGCTACCACACAGTGAAGCACTATTAGGTTATAGTTTTTTTTATAAGATCTGTTGAAAATTTCGAAAAAATATTGTAATTTTGTATAAATAAAATTATTTTGATTGTGAAAGTGTTTTTTATATGTTTACCTAGAATGAAGAATTTTGTGTACATAAAAAATACAATAACACATATTTTTCAAAGTAAATAAACAGAGACCTCTTTTTAAACTAAAACACTGAAAGTTTCATAGAAAAATATCAAATAGATCGAAAGATATGAATATTTTACGGAAAGTCTAATTTTGGCGAGAAAATGTCAAAAAAGCCCTGCGTTACGACGCGATTTGGTGGGAAAATGCCCGATTGCAAAGTGTTAAAACCCGGCTCTTGGGATGCTGAAAAGTCTCCTAACCAAGATCGGGGTGAAGGAATGCACATGCGCAGACAGGGAAAGCTTCTTCCTCGTTCCGCAGTGCTTATCCATCTGGCAGCGGAGGGAGGGCCGTGGTGTCCACATGTAACACCTCTGTTGGTTGGTGACTTTACCAATGCAGGGAAAGGACCAAAAAACCCTCCCCCACCTCCCTGCAAACTCAGCCCATGATTCCGCTGGCAGACTTTGTAAAAAATTGAGTTGAAATTCACATAAAATTGACTGACGTGTACAACCCAGTGACGTTTAGTCCATTCACGATGCTGTGCAAGGATCACCTCTAGTTCCAGAACGTCTTCATCCCACCCACCCCCACCCCCGCAAAAGGAAACCCCCTACCCACTAGCAGTCACTCGGAATTTCCCCTCCCCCCAGCCCCTGGCAGCCACTAATCTCTTTCCTGCCTCTGTGGATTTGCCCCTGATGGCCAGTTCTTGTAAGTGGAATGTTACACGCATAGCTCTTTGTGCCTGGGTTTTTTCCACTTATGCTTAATGTTTTGCAGGGTCTGCCACATCAGGGCAGGTATCAGTACCTTATTGCTTTTTATGGCTGAATATCTACTACTTAAAAAAATAAAAATATGAGTGTGTAGTTAGAAATTGACAAAGTACAGGAAACCAAAATAAATCCTGAAAGCCGTCCGTCCCCCCCTACCCCCCACCCCCCGCACCCCTCCACCTGCCCTCTATCCCACTCATCATTCCAAGGGCGATTGCTGTAAAAAAAATTAAAAATATATAAATACTAGGGGCCCGGTGCACGAAATTCGTGCACTGGTGGAGAGGGTTCCTCAGCCCAGCCTGCCCCCTCTCACATATTGGGAGCCCTCAGGGGGTGTCCTACTAACGGCTTAGGCCTGCTCTCTGCTCCCCTTGGGGAGCGGGCCTAAGCCGCAGTCTGGCCTCCCTTTGTGGGAGGCAACCAGGCTAATCAGGGGAAGCCACCAGCCCCATTATCCCGCTGCCTCAACCACTGCCAGTCACTGCAGTCACCAAGTTGTTTTCATCAACACAGACTCCAGTCCCTTCACCATGAAAAAATGACAACTTTCTTTAGGCATTTTCAAGATGCGTCTTTCATAGGATATGACATTTCTTTCATTTTTTTTTTTTTACCCTTACCTGAGGATATGTTTCCATTGATTTTTAGAGAATGTGGAAGAGACGAGAAAAGCAGAGAGAAACATCAGAGTGAGAGGAACACTTTGATTGGTTGCTTCCTGCATATGCCCTGACCTGGCCCTGGCCAGGGAGGAGCCTGCAACCTAGGTACATGTCCTTGGTCACATTTGAACCCAGACCCTGCAGTCAGCCAAACCGACTAGGGCAGGATATGACATTTCTGAGCCCTCCACCAGTGGACCTTCATTTTTTTTGTCTCCAGGAGTGTGGTGGAAAAACCCTAGATCGCCTTTAGGGATTCTTATTACCCAAGTTACTAAGAATATTACCAGTGGCATACAGGGAGTTTAGCCAATAAGCGGTCAGAAAAGGTGTTTCCTCTGTAGTTCACTCCTATCACTGGCTCCACCCCTGCCCCTCCAATCCCAGCTCCACCCCTGCCCAGGCCTGTAATCTCTGGCCGAGGATGCAGGCCTGGGCAGGGGACCCCCAAACCCTTCCAATTGCCGGCTTCACAGAGCCTAGGCCTCTGCAATCACCAGCTCTGATCCTGCCCCCTGACACCGCTGGCTCTGCCCTTGCCCTGCTGGCAGCCTCTGGCCAAGGCTGCATCCTGGGCAGGGGACCCCCAGGCCCCTGCATTGCCGGCCCCACTGGTGCCCAGACCCCTGTGATCGCTGGTTCTGCAGAACCCAGGCCCCTGCAATCTCCGGCCTTGCCCCTGCCCAGGCCTTATGCCTGGGTAGGGCACCCTCATACTCCTCCGATCACCGGCTCTGCCCCTGCACCCTCCAATCACCGGCTCCACTCTTGCCCATGCCTGAGGCCTCTGGCAAAGACCTCTGATCTGGGCAGGAGACCCCCATCCCCCTCTGATCGCCTGTTCTGCTCCTTGGACTCCCTGACTCCCCAGCCACCTACCTGGCTAACAGGCATGACCACTTCAGTGGCAGGGCTGAGTCTAACTGGGCCCTGCCATCTTGTGGCCATGGGGGCGGCCATCTTGTGGCCACGGGGGAAGGCATCTTTGTGACAGAGTGATGACTAATTTGCATATTACTCTTTTATTACATAGAATGTGGTATGGACGCCTCCATCTTGTGACCATGGGGGAAGCCATCTTTGTCACGGAGTGACACCCAATTTGCATATTACTTCTATTAGATAGGACTAGAGGCCCGGTGCACAGATTCTTGCACTGGTGGGGTCCCTTGGCCTGGTCTGTGCTCTCTCACAATCCAGGATGTGGGAGAGCCAGTTCCAGTCCGATCCCTACAGGCCAGGGCAAAGGACCCCACCGGTGCATGAATCATGCACTGGGCCTCTAGTATGCATATAAGATCTTCAGCTAATCTCTTCCTGCCTTCCCTCGCTTCCCCCGAGATTCGTCAGTCTGTTGCATGTTTCCATGCCTGTGCGTTGAGCGTCTGCCCCCTGGTGGTCAGTGTGCATCATAGCTACCAAATGGTTGGATGGTTGCTTGGGCTTTTATATATATAGATACCTTTCTGAAACAAATATGTCTACATGCATTTACTAACATATTAATGTATTACTTCATTTAAAAATATTCAACAGGAGGGACCATCACACATCTTTTCTTGCAGGACTGTTTGTTCACTAACAACGTATGGCTTGGACAGAACTGTGCCCAACCTGGTCCCATCCCCAGATCTCCCCCCACCTGGGGCCATGGGAGCCTTTCCACTTTCCTGATGGACTGGGTGTACCTAGAGGGAGAGACTACCTCTGGGAGGGACCTAAAGACCTTGCCAAATATGGCTTTTCCCACCGAGAGGGCAGGGGCAGGGCCCACTGGGTCTCCAGGTGCGGGCACTCCAATGCCAATTAGCTGAGAGTCCTCTGAGCCCAGCGTTCCTGTGTCTCACGCATCCCTTCCCCTCCCTCCCCTCTGTCAACCTCTGTGCTCCTTCCATAAAAAGCCAACCTTGACCAAGTATCTGTCCCTTTCCTCGTGTGAACTATTCCACCTGGAGCCCTCCCACCAACTGTGAATTCCCAGAAGTTAAGACACAGATACATCCCCCAAGGGGTCCCAAGACTCAAAGGGCCTATTTAACAAAGACCCTAGTGACTGATTAAGTGGCCACGCTGGTTCAGGAGTCCCTAGCAGGGGCAGGATTAGGCAGGAGTAAACGACACGTTTTTAGCTGAAGCCCTCAGCTTCTGGCTGAGGGAGGCAAGGATTCCCATCATCCAGCTGCTTTTAAAAATAAACAGCCCAGCCGGTGTGGCTTGGTGGTTGATCGACCCAGCAATCAGGTCACTGTTAGACTCTTGGTCAGGGCACATTCACAGGTTGTGGGCCCGATCCCCAGTAGAGGGTGTGCAGGAGGTAGCTGATCAGTGATTCTCATCACTGATGTTTCTATCCCCATCCCTCTCTCTGAAATCAACTTAAAAAACATTTTTAAAAAGTTAAAATTAAAAAAATAAACTCACATTTTCAGATAATTCACATCACCAGTTTCCTGGCTTAGAAACTTCTAGAAACCCCACAATCTGCTGGAAATCCTTTCTCAGTGGTGGAAGGACACACAGCAGAGGAGAGACATCTCAATGGCTTCCTCTTATGGAAAATGGAAGCTCGAAGGCAGGTCTGACAATAGCGCCACAGGACGTGTGCACCGTTCAGCAGTTTCTCAAATTAAATAGCCCATGCCCCCACCTCCTACAAAAGACTCAGTATGTGATTTGCTAAACTTTATTTCGTAACATTTACACTGACAATTCCTAAGGCTGGTGTCTCCATGGGAACACGGTGAAGCCCAGAGGAGCTGACTTTGGAATCAGCTGCTGGAGAGCTGCAGGCTTTCCTCAGCCGCGTCCACCTGCTCCTGTTGTTTTGCACGCAGAGCAGCAGCTGCGACTGAAACTGCTTTCCTTTATTCTGTATCTTCACCCAGGAATTTGCAAGGAATTGTCACAAGAAGTTAGTTTTCCAAGTTGAATCATGACATCTAACAACTGTTCACCTTCTTTACCACAAGAACTGAAGTCAGAAGAGAGACTGAAAACGTAGAAGGCTCAACTCTCTCTGACGGAACATTATCACTGTGGACCACGTTAAAGCACCAACTTGCTATCACAGGACGGAGACTGTGAGTTACAAAGCGGTAGGACAGGCATGCATGGGACTGAACTCCCACTGCAGTGGACATTTACAAGGCGGTATCAGTCACACTTACAGGAAACGCACTTATATGCAAATAAGTGACAATTAACTCAGCACTTGTACAAAAACAAGCTAACGTATGAACTCAAGGTAATATTTTGACACACTCGAGTACCCATTTCTCAGTGGGGTTTTTAAATGAAAAAATAGGTTCGGATTACACCTTTGAGTACACCTGGGACCTCCTCAGGATAGTTTAGAAACCAATGATCTCAGGTAGCTGCCCCCTCACCCCACCCTCCCAGTCCCCATACACAGGAGACATGGTATTCTGGTCTATTCGGAGGCCAGAAACTGACAGCCAGATTTTTTTTAGACTATTTTCCCTTTTACAACAATGTGAGACGTGTCTTCAGCCCCGAAGATGTTGAGTTTGGTGGTGTTAGATGGACTCAGAGCAGGGAAGCTGGGACAGCTCAAGTCCCTCCCTACCAATCACCCCTCTTCCCTGCAGGTTCCTGAAGGGTTTTATCCCAAGGACCATTTTTATTCACACAACTTAAAACTCAAATCCTTCAAGGCCATTCTTTTTTCCTCAAAACTGTCTTGGGACCTAACCACCCTCAGGTCAGATAACTGGAGGGTGGAAGTTGAAGGCTGGGAGGAGCAAGGAAGGCAGGTCTGAATCAGATCCTGGCTTAACTGACCCGCCATCAAAGCTCAGAGAAGGTGAAGGGAGAATGCCAGGCCCTGTAGAGGTCAGCCGACCACTCAGAAGCAGCAGGAAGGGGGGAAAAAAGGTCAAACATGGATAAGCGTAATGGTGACCTTGCCCACGTGTCAAGGTGAATATTCTAGAATCTTCCTAATGTGCTTACTGGCTCACCACCTTGAAGGCAAGTCTAGGAGGAGGCGGGCGGGAAAGGGGGCCTGGCAGAGAAAAAGCATCGTGTTTCCGATACCTGCCCCCTTCTTCTTCCCCCTAAGATCTCAGGCACGTTTACTTCTGAGAACCGGTTTCTACAAAGTGAGTCAAAAGTCTTGGTTCATTCAATAACAGGAGAAAGCTTTGTTCCCAACATGGAACCGCTTCCTTGGTCTTCTTTCAGCGCGGTGGTCCCATCTCAAAGTTCCCTGGGGTCTGCAGATAAATTACAACAGAGTCAAAGGAGGGAGAGGTGTCAAATGAATTTTTTTTTCTTTCTGAGGCTTTCTAGTCCTTGAACATTTCTACCCTCACAACCAGGCCTCCAGAACCTCCACCCTCAGAGCGCCCCACCCTAAGAGCACTGTAACCCAAGCCACTCATCTCTTCCGGAGGGAGATGGTCAGATGGAGCAGAATGACTGAGAACACCATGGCAACACTCACCAACAGAAGACAGCTGCTGGGGGGGCGGGCGTTGCTTTGCCACCTCCTGCCCCCACAGGCATCCCCTTGTTGGCCTTCAGGGGCTCCGAGGAGGGAGGTCAGGGCGTTTGCCCTCTAAATCCTCAACTGATATGTCACCCACCTTCTCCACCACACAGGGGTCTTCCTCACTGACCGGGTGGCCTACCACCCCCTTGGGCTCATCAGCCCCCACCTGCCACTCCTGCTCCTCCCCCTCCCCAGCCGGTAGACACAACCCAGATGACTCCTGCTGTCACTCTCACCTGGAGCAGAGGCTTCTGGTCTGGCCTGTGTTCCCTGTGACGTTGAGGCAGGTGACTCAGCGGGCCGTGGGCCTCCAAGGGCCCTCGGGCCTGACATGCCCCTTCTCGGGCCCGGCCCCTTCTTGGGGACCGACGGCTTCTTCTTGGCGCCTTCCACATCGACAAGGACGTAAGAGACGGGGCCCAGGCTCACCTTCTTCTTCCTCCTCATGGAGCCGGGGCTCTTGGCCGAGGCCCAGCCCGTGGCCTTCTTCCTCGGCGGTTCCTCGGGGCCGTCTTCCGGGTCTGACTCCGAGGCAGCTTCCGGGCCCGCAGCCTCTGAGCGCCCATCCTGAGGGCCGTGCCTGGGAGCCGCCGCCTCCTGCTTCACCCGGGGCTTCCGGCTGCTCCCGGGATGCGCGGAGGCGTCCCCGTTCTCACCACCATGGGCCTCGGGACCCCCCGCGGCGGCCGGGCTGCTGGGACGGGGGCCTCTGGCCTTCTCCGAGGGCTCTGGTCCCGGCTTCGGGCTCCTCTTCTGCTTCTTTCTCCGGGAGCGGGTCTTCGCTCTAGCCTTACGAGCCAAAGGCCTGGGAGGGTCGCCGTCCTCTCCCACGTCACCCCAGCTGCCTGGGTTCTCCATCTCCGGGGCAGAGGACGCCCTGGCAGCTCTGCCCGGCTCCGGCTGGACCTTCCTCCCGGCTGCGGACGCTGCCGTGGCCAGGGCGTAGGCCTCCTCGGCCTCCTGGGCCCGGGCTTCCTCCTGGCTGCGGAGCTCCGCGTCCAGGTGGACGATGACTTGCATCACAGTCCCCAGGAGCGCCCCCAGCGCTTCCACCCAGTTCCCCGGAGGCGGGTTCTGGGTCCGGGGCGCGGGGGCGTTGCTGAGACGGAGCAGGCGGATCACGTCCTCCCGGGTGCGCCCCTCGGCCTCCAGGAACTCATTCAGGTTCTTTAGAAACTCATCGTCCCGGGTGGGGTTCCTGCAGACCACTCTCCACGTGCCCCCTCTTCCCGGGAATTCCCGGGGAACGGCCCGCAGGCTCACCCCGTCGCCCACCTCGAGGAGGGCGGCTTTGGCGTTCTCTTCCCTCACAAACATCTTGTTGAGCACCTGGTACGGGCCCAGCGGGGAGAGGACGCTGTTCAACGTCGCCTCCATCTCCTCCTGGCCGCAGTCCTGCGGGATGCCCGTGACCAGGAGGGCCCGGTGGATGTCCACGTCCATCCCGCGGCACCAGTCCTCCAAGAGGGTCATCGTCATGGTCGCAACCACCCGCGAGCTCTAAGCCCACGTGGAACGGAGAGTCCCGGGGTCCCCGGGAATGCACCCTGCGCGGTGACGAGGAAAGGAGGTCAGATTCCCGGGCTCAAAGGTCTGAGCGGCCCCTCCGCAGGCCTCCCGCTTTCCCAGGGCCTCCCCCTACTCCCCCCGCTCCCCCGGGTGCTCACACGTGTCCCGGGATCCGCCCAAAACCGCGCCCGGCCTGGCTCTCCGCCTCCGAGGAGCGGCGTCTAGACGAAGCCGCCTCAGACCACCCCGCGCGGGCGCCCGGAGCGGAAGGGGAGGGGAAGCCGGCGTCGGTCCTCGCTCCGGCCCCCGCGCGTCACGCGACGTCCAGGCCGGATCCCCGCGTCTGCGCGCAGCCAACCCCGGCGTCGCAGCGCGCGCTTGCGCACTGGCTCCCGCGCAGCCCGCGCGGTCGCCATGGCAACCGTCCAACGGCCGCTTCCCGCGCGAGGGCACAGCTGTTGGGCCTGGGGGCTTGGGGAGCCCGGCGCGGTTCGGCGGGTCTGCGCACCCTCGGGTGGCCCTCCCGCCCCGCTCTTTGCACCCTCCTCCACTCGGGTTGGGCCTCGGGGACGCGATGCGGGCCGCCGACTTCTGTGGCTGCGCCAACCAGCCCTCCCGCCCTCTGCCTGCCTGCGGGGTCCAGTCGGTGACCCCTGGGAGACACCGGAAATCAGACGGCGAACGGAGAGCGCGGCCTGAGTACCCCTACGCTCCTCTAACGAAAGCCTCGGCTCCTAGTGGAGCCCCCTTCGGCTGCAGCGCCTGACGGTCCAGAAACTTCTAGAAACTACTTGCTTCCGCCCCCAGCCCAGCCACCCCAAAGCCCGGAGACGCCGACTCGCCTTTCGCTGCAAGGTTCCTCCGCTGGCTGCCCGCAGGCGACAGCTTTGTGAAGAGTCGAGCCCTCGGTGACTCAGTGCTGAGCCGCTTGCTGCCAGGCCCGCGCCTAACAGCGCCGCCTCCGCTTCCGCCTCCGCTTCCGCCTCCGCTTCCGCCTCCGCTTCCGCCTCCGCTTCCGCCTCCGCTTCCGCCTCCTGCGCTGTGCAGCCTCCACAAGCCGTGTAAGACCCTTCCGGGCCTGGACGTTGGGAAGATTCAGGAGCCTGGGTCTGAAAAGGCGCCTGGGTCTTCGGCCCGGACTGCAACCAAACCTGTTCTGGAATGGGTTCCGTTTTGGAATGGGCCTCGGCAAGGCCGCCATAGCCTAACGCAGCTTCCACTGTCCTCTCTGCCATCCCCGCACGTGGGCTTGGTGGACATTTGTGTGATTGCCCAAGATCCATTACATTTCACGCAAAAAAGAAATGTCATTTAAAATGTTAAAGAAACACTTTAGTTGGAACCAGAGTTTTCAAATCTCACGTTCTTTACATGTTGAAATTCTACAAAGCAGCTGAAGAAGCATCGTGCAGTGGTTTTAAAACAAGGCCATACATTTTTTAAAAATAATATTTGGGTGGGTTTTTTTTTTTTTAATTGATTTCTGAGAGGAAGGGGGGGAGAGAGAGACTGAAACATCAACGAGGAGAGAGAATCATCGATCATCAGCTGACGAAGCCAGCCACCTGGGCATGTGCCCCACCAGGAATCCAACCATGCATGACCTTCTGGTCCACAGGCCCACAGGCAACCACTGAGCCACACCAGCCGGGCCGTTTGTGACTCTCCTGTGTGAGCAGATGTGTAACTGCTGTAACCAATACAGAGGTGGCAGAAGGGAAACGCCTGAACCAAGAGCGTCTTGCGGAAGGAGCTCTGTGGTGGTACAGGCGAGGCCCTACAAAGCCAGGCAACTTCTTCCTTGTTCATTGGGACACACCCATTCTTGGATCCGTGAGCTTCCAAGGGAGACGCTCAGCTATGCCCTGGTGCCATGCTGTGGGGAAGCCCAAGCCGCCTGCGTTCCCAGCTGAGACCAGCCGTCAGCTCAGGCATCAGAGATGTGATTAAAGAAACGTCTAGATAATTGTATCCCCCAACCGTTGAGTCACTCCCACCCACTTACATCATCCTGGTTGGAGCCCAGACATGGAGTAGCAGAAACAACCCATCGCTGCTTTACCCTGCGAGAATGCCTGGCCCACGGATCAATGAGTGTCACAAAACAGTTGTCGTTCTTTGCCGCTAAATTTGCGATGGCTTATTACGGAGCAGTACATAACAGAAAGACATTGCAAATGCAGCAGCAATCGAGGATGATTGGCAAAGCATTTACTACAAAGGAAAACCAAGAACAACCTTCTTAAGTCAACCCCTGAAGAGATGCCCCAAGGCCGCTTTTTCTAGCAGCGCACAGAGTTTCCCTTCATGGAATTTTTTTTTTTCAATGAAGCGGTATCACCACCATCAAACAGCTCTCCGAGGTGTGAGTTGAAGAGGAGATAAATCTGTTTCAGCCATTTACATTAGTGAGGAAAGAAAGCTTGACCGTTTAATGACATGTCCCCAGCAGCAGGGCTGGTCAGATGTCTTGTCCCTTCATCATCCATTTAGTGACATAATGGGCAGTGGGGTGGCCAGAGGAGCGCACTAGTAGCCGACTGTGCTGGGAAATTTACTAGCGAGTACATTTTTAAAAAATCCTCACCTGAGGATATTTTTCGAGAGAGGAGAAGAGAGGGAGAGACAGAGAAACATCGATGTGAGAGAAACACATGGATTGGTTGCCGCCCATATGTGCCCCGACCAGGGCCCAGGCTAGGGAGGAGCCTGCAACCCAGGTACATGCCCTTGACCGGAATCGAACCCAGGACCCTTCAGTCCCCAGGCCAACGCTCTATCCACTGAGCCAAACTGGCTAGGGCACAACTACATTTTTGAAGTTGATTTTTGTGGGAGCCCCTTACACGTCCCGCGTGGACTGGGTTCCTGTTCAGGGTTCGAGTTCTGGAGAGGGCCGCACACAAAATGGAGAGACTAGAAGGAATTAATTTGGAATAATGGGGGGCCAGGCGTGGAGTCTACCTCTAGTGGGTAAGACTGCCCACTGCTCTGGCCTTGCTCAAAGCTTTTAAGGCAATGGGAAAACAACCGTATCCTTAGGGCAGGAAATTCCAACAACAAACAGGCAACAAGAATTTACATATCAGTAACAGGTGGAGGGTTGCTTAACTATCAATGTCTCTATCTAGACAATGAGTGAATAGCTCAGACCATTCAGAGCAATAAGGTTGACCAGCCTTCAGGCACATTTCTCTATTAGTGACAATGACCGGTCTCCAGCAGATTTTAGAGGAAGGGAGAGGGACAGAGAAAAACATCGATTTGAAAGAGAAACATCAGTTGGTTGCCTTTTGTACACACCCCGACCAGGGATCGAGCCCACAACCCGGGGATGTGTCCTGACCGAGAATTGAACCTGTAACCTTTCGGTGCACAGGGAAGCCTGAGCCTGAGTGTGCAGGGTTTTTATGCTGGTCACTCACTTGGGCATGGAGCACCAACCTGAGTGGCTGCCTTAGTTACTCAGCCTCCAGCCCCTCCAGAGGTCAGATGGTCCGTGTGGCCCAAGATCCCCACCGTCAGTCACGTTGTTGGTACAGGATTCTCCAGGGACTTTGAGGTTGTCCAGGAGCCAGTCAAGGGCCAGCTGTGCCTTTGGAACGTGCAGGGTTTGGGGAGCCCAGGCCTGTTGAGGTAACACTTTGCTGTGTGGATGCTTAGGAGTGTTATCATTCAGGGTTCAATCAGAGAAGCAGATGACTGTGTGTTAGGAAGCATTCCAGAACACTTAAGGGAGAAATGCTTATGAGAGCTTTCTATTATTTGTTAATCCTCACCTGAGAATATGTTTTTATGGATTTGAGAGAGATAGAGATAGATAGATAGAGAGAGAGAGAGAGAGAGAGAGAGAGGTGAGAAACATTGATCAGTTGCCTCCTGGCCGTACCCCGACTAGGGGTCGAATCCATAACCTGGGTGTGTGCCCTGACCAGAATCCAACTTGCAACTTTTGTTGTACGGACGACACTCCAATCAACTGAGCCACCTGGTCAGGGCTTAAGAGAGCTTTTTAGAACATTTATTTGTTTATATATGAAAGGAATATATAACTATATGTATAAACAAGCAATTATATGTGTATATGTGTGTATATACATATATACATGCGTGTGTGTGTGTGTGTGTGAAGTGCAGGCAGCTACCTGTTCCCTCTCCCGTCAAGGCGCCACATGACCAGCTGCAGATCTAAAAATAGTGTTGCAGCCCTAACCGGTTTGGCTCAGTGGATAGAGCGTCGGCCTGCGGACTGAAGGGTCCTGGGTTCGATTCCGGTCAAGGGCATGTACCTTGGTTGCGGGCACATCCCCAGTAGGGGATGTGCAGGAGGCAGCTGATCGATGTTTCTCTCTCATTGATGTTTCTAACTCTCTATCCCTCTCCCTTCCTCTCTGTAAAAAATCAATAAAATATATTTAAAAAAATAAATATAAAAACAATAGTGTTGCAGCATCCCTGAGAGGAGTAGCTATGGTTTCCATGACAGCACAACCCCGCAGCCCCAACCCTTCCACTCATCCCTGCACTTTGGGTTTAGGGCTACCTTCCCATCCTCTTCCTCTCCGCGTCGCTTGTGGGTTTTTAGCTTGTCTTCCTGCGTACTTTTTCAATCCCTAAAACTGGTTCCGATTTGTATCTGTTTTTCAATTCCTGTGTATTTTATGTGGGAACCCACAGAGTTTCTACAAATGCTAAACACAAAAACGGTCTGGCAGTCTCTGGACTCCCACTCCAACTGCCCGCCTGAGTAAGTGGTACTAACCCACCGGGTGGTTCTGTGACTCGTCCGGCACGTTCTGTCCCGTTAGTGCCGTGAGAGCTCCTCCTCAATTCAGTGTCCTCAGTTTGTACTTCCTAAAGGTCCTCTCCCCCCACTTCACCCCCCAAATCCACTGCTTCCCCCCCCACCTCTCACCCCAGGGTGCCAACCTCAGCAGTCTGGTGTGAGCCCACACATACATTTCTCCATCTATATGACTATTTAAAACGACATAGAATATTTTATTATTTATTTTTAGAGAGAAGGTGGGAGGGAGGGGGAGAGACAGAGAGAAAGAAACATCTACATGAGAGAGACGCATCGATTGGTTGCCTCCTGCGTGAGCCCCGACCAGGGCTCAGGGATCGAGCCTGCAGCCGAGGTACGTGCCCTTGACTGGGGGTTGAACACAGGACCCTTCAGTCCGCAGGCCGACGCTCTATCCACTGAGCCAAACTGGCTAGTGCTAGACCATTTTAAATAGCCACATTTATCTCTTCTTTAAAATACCCCAGGGGAAAAAAATGTGGGGAATAGATGAAACAAGGCTCACCATGAGTTGATGATTGTTACAGCTGGAGATCATTATAATATTCTCTCTACTTTTGTCTATGTTGTTTAATATTCATAATGAAAATTTTTTAAAGGAAAGAAAGAAAATACCTTCTGTCTTTGGTGTGTTTTTTTTGTTTGTTTGTTTGCTAACGTGGCTTACAGAAAAAGTAAAATCCCCACAGGATTTTGTTGTTTTAATCTTAGTTGTTCTCATAAAATATTCCATCCTCTACCTTTTAAAAGGTAAAATTCATATTGCTATGAAAGAGGCACCCTGTCCACCCATATTTTATTGACCTATTTAACCAAATGAATATCCTCTGTTCTCTATTTAAATAATCTACTCTATAAAAGAGAAATATTAAAATTATCTGTTTCTCCGAGACAGGGTAAGCCACACCCACCAGCCAATCAGAGCGGCTATATGCAAATTAGCCCAGCCAACATGGCGGCCGCCACTCACGGACCTGAGTAAACAGCCCTTTCCATTGCGGCAGGAGCGAAAGTGAAGCTGCGCCCGCTCAGCTAAGCTCCGCTTAAACTGCCTCTAGCAAAACACAGCTTTGAAACAATGTAACAATCATAGAATCCTCCGGAGCTGAAGGAAAGAGCAGCTCCGGCCTAACCAGTAAAAGTAACAATTGTTTCATTATAGACGCTGCGAGGTGAAGCAGAGGAGGCTTCCTTAGTTAGAAGGCCGCCTTAAAGGAACAGTGTATCAATTATAGAAGATAA
>PVJC01031743.1:0-20389 GCA_004026665.1 Murina feae | reverse complement strand
CCTCCCTTCCTTCCTTCCTTCCTTCCTTCCTTCCTTCCTTCCTTCCTTCCTTCCTTCCTTCCTTCCTTTTGTAATTCTCACCCGAGGATAGTTTCCCATTATTTTTAGACAAAGTGGAAGGGAAAGAGAGAGACACACAGAGAGAAACATTGATGTGTGAGAGAGACACATCGACTGGCTGCCTCCCACACTCGCTCAGGCACAATCCAGCCTGCAACAGAGGTACATGCCCTTGACCGGAATCAAACCTGGGACCACAGACTAACGTTCTATCCTCCTTGCCAAACTGGCTGGGGCAGGAATCTGTATTTTTAAACATGATTTCTTAAGTGTTCATTGTGCCATTAGGCTTGGGAACCAGCTAGGTGTGACCCCCTACCTGGACCAGCAGCAGCTGCACCGTCTGGGAGCTTATCAGAAATGCAAAGTCTCAGCCGCTCTAACCTCCTGAATCAGCAACTGGGAGGGTAAGATCCTGCATGCGGGTGTTTAATGAGCCCTCCTGCAGACTGAACCAAGCAAGACAGAACCATTGGTCTAGGCGGGCATTCCCTCGCAAGCCATAGAGTTCATACAGATCACCTGCAGGCCTTGTTGAAATGCCTGGCATGTCTGGGCGGGAGGGGTGAGGAGAGTTTGTGTGTAAAGGAGCTCCCAAGTGATATTAATGCTGCTGACCTATCTTTAGGGAGCAGTAACCTGGGAGGCCCAGCTCCCTTTGGCAGAAGGAGTGCTCAGCCTATAAGGACCCCTCAGGACAACACCTGACAACATTGCAGAGAGAATTTCTTGCCCTGCACACATCCCACAGTTGAGGGGTGGGTAAGAGGAGGGGGTCCTTTCTAAGTTGCCCAAAGGTCTCTGTGCCCAGTGGAGAAGCAGGAGGTATGGACTGGGAGGGTGATGGGGTGCCATGACCCTGTCTGGGTCACCCCTTTATATGACTGGAACCCTGCTCGGACCCTGAAATCACAGTGGAGGCTTTATTGGGGCTACCCCAGTCCCGGAAGAATCTGACTTGGTGTCTTCTGGAACCATTTTACGAGGATGAGCTTTTGATAAGGAGAGAAAGTCAGAAGTAGAACTGGTTCAGGGTTCCCCCAAGAGATAATTGTTTAAACCACAACCCAGTACCAGCTCCCAATTGCTGTCTCCCTCACAGGAGCCCGCCTCTGGGGAAAATGTGGCCAGAGAAGACTTTGAAGTCAGACTCAGGAGGATATTTCCAGGGATGGAAAAAAATAGACGCCGTACTCCAACAAGGAAACGTACTTGACAGAGCCCCGCCCTCTGTCCCCAGCTCCGGGCCCCAGTGCCAGCCTCCCTGACACAGGGCTTGTCAGAGAAGGAGGTGTTGAGAGGAGGTTCTTCTTGATGGGGAGAAGCAACCTTCTGGGTTTTAATGAGATCATTTATTGTCTCTTTGCTGTGACGAAGATTGTAAATGTGACGGGTGAAATATAAAGAATAATTAGTCCCAGAGGTGAACCCATCCCCTACAATATGTCTTCTCTCCCTCTCGGCCTGTTGAAAAGTTTACTGCTTCCAGATGCGCCTGATGTCAACAGTTAAGAGGTGCTGGTTCCTTTTGAGCTGCAGACTTGTCAGGGGAAAGCTGGTTTTCGGAGGAAAGGCCTATGCTGGAGAGAGGACTCCTGGAGAAATAGTTGCCATGGCAGAAAATACGGCCACAGGAGAGCACTGCTGGCGTCCCAGGGGGAGGAGGCAGTGGGGGAAGGCCCAGGTCAGCGCCCATCACAGTAGCGACTCCTCACTAATTAGCTGTTAAGGAATCCGCCAGCCTCTGAAGAAGAAATGTGTGAGGAATGCTCCTGGGTCCTTCCTGTGCTCCCGCAAAGCCAGCAAGGAACTTCCTGCCTCCACGGGGCTTGGGGCAGGCCTCAGCGGCTGTCTGGAGCCCACACATCGGTCTCCGATAAACACCAGCCTCCCCCTCTTTAGAAACATAAGCTCTTAGTCCCTGCCAGGTGCCTGGTAGCTTGGAGAGAATCCTGAGCGTCCCCTGCCCTCATCTTGAGGGGGAGTGCAGGATCCAGCCCGGAGAACAGCGAATATCCTGTAAGAGCTGCTTTTCCCCTCATGCCCACTCCCTCCCTGAGGCTGTGAAGCTGAAGGGCGCCCCCCTCCCCAGGGGAGCACGGGGGGGTGGGGGGGGTGGAGAGGACATGGCCAGATGTGGGCTTTAGGTTAGGAGGCTGGGCAAAGAGGGAGCCCCAGGGCCTGAGATCTCCCCCTGGCAGGTGGGGAAGGCATGGGGCCCAACAGATGCCTGTCTGTGAAGAGAGGTTGAGGAGGGGGGGACTATAGGGTTGGTTGGGTGGGCCTCACTTACTTGGCCTGGGTGTGAGCTGAGGGAGTGGAAGGAAGGTAAGCCTGGTGGTGCAGAGAACACACCTAATTCGGGGAAATCCAGCACAGCAAACCCCTGTGGTGCGGGGTGGGGAGGGGGGGAGAGGGGGGACGGGCGGCGCTGAGTCTGTGAAAGTCTATGAATGCTATTACTCTCCTTCTTACCCCCATCCTCACTCATTACCCTCTCCGCTCCACAATTTCTTTGCTGGGGTTCCTCAAACACAGTAAGCATACCCCCTATGCCCTAGTTTAGGCTACTCCCAAAGCTGGGAGGTATACACACACACAGGGCTGACATCCATTATCCATGCTGAGCGCCCACAGAACTTTTGGGGGCTCACGAAAATGCGTTCTTTGCAGAAACAGAGGAAAAATGAACAATGTTTAACATATAATATTAGTATAGCCATCTTTATATCAATGCAGTCATAAAATATATTATTAAAAATTTTTTAAAGATTTTCTATTGATTTTTAGAGAGAGATGAAAGGAAAGGGAGGAAGAGAGAGAAAGAAACATGGATGTGAGAGTGGAACATTGATAGACTGTTTCCTACATGGGAGCCTACAACCCAGGCATGTGCTCTAACCAGGAATCCATCGAAATGGCAACCTTTCCATGCACAGGCCAGCATCCAACCAACTAACGCCACATCGACCAGGACTGGGGAAAAAAATTTTTTTCAAGGAAAGGTGCCCATGGCCACAAAAGCAGAAACGCCTAGGACCCATGACAGTCACAGTGTGGGCCTGGGGACAGTTCTATTGTTCCTCGTGTGGCTAGTAAAGAAGCTGAGGCCCAGAGAGGTGAGGTCTTGCTCCAGGCCCAGCTTAGGAGCTGTGCTGTTAGGATTCCAGTCTGACTCCCACAGCTCGGGTTCTTCCCCAGGGACTGTAGAGACTTGAAGGACTTGGGGGGGAGGGTGGCAGGGAGGAAAAGTTTGATGGGGAAGATGGGCCTTTTCTCTTGGCTGCTCTCATTTCTCAGAACTGGAACCAGGGAGAGCACCGGAGCCTCTGGCAGCGCAACATCTGCAAACAGCCCTCAGGGTGCATCTCCGCAGACTCTTGGCGCAGCTCCGTCTGCTGCGGCCAGATGCGTATTTGTGGCTTTCCTCTTTGGCTCCTTTCCCCAGGTTTTCATTCCTTTTATTCTGAGATGGAGCTGAAATTTTTCCAGCAGGGCTTATGGTGGACACCCAGAAGTCAGTAGGGACTCCAAAAGGAAGTTAAGGCCGGAGAAGGGGGCCAAGAAGAGAGGGATCAGCCTAAAGCATACAACACTCAATCCCTTATTATTCACATGTGGCCTGACCGCTTGGTGGACTGGCTCCAGGAAAATCTGAACCCCAGACGAAGCCTCGCTCCAGGCTTCAGGCTGTCCAGGCCTGGATGTCTCGCCCAGAGCCAAGCTTTCTTCTTTTTCCTTTTCTTTTCGTATCATAGCTGCAGAAAGCGCTGAGCTGAAGCTCAGTAGGCTTGGTCCTTCTAGTCCCAGAAGTACCACAAACGTGAACTGTGTGACCCAGAGCAAGACGCAACACCTCTCCGGGTTCCTGTGTGTCCCCTCCTCTGGGAAAGGAGAAGGCTGTTGGCCTTGGTGATCTTGGAGGTTCGAATAATGAAACAGAGAGCTTGTGTTTCTAAGCTGATGCGTCTAGAAAGGTACCTCTGTTGCTACAAAAACAACAACAAACAAAAAACCACAGTACCCAGTGCTGGCTGGTGTCGCGCAGTGGTTTGGCTTCCTCCCTGTACCAAAGGGTTGCCGGTTCGGTTCCTGGTGCCCGCTCAAGTCCAGGTTTCGGGCTCCCACTGGAGGGGTATGTGTGTAGGAAGCAGCTCTTGATGTCGATGTCTCTCTCTCTCTCTCTCTCTCTCTCTCTCAATAATAATAATAATAATAATAATAATAAAACATTTTTAAAAGGCAGTTGCCAATGTCCCAAAGGCCACTGAGGTCCCCTTTGGTGAGTGTCCTATTGGGGACAATCCGGCCACTGCCCCGGTCCGGGCGGGATAACGGAGGATGGGGACAGATCATGTGCGACAGACCCGGGCCCTCCCGCGAGGCTCCGGCTGCGGCAATGGCTCCTTCTGTCTTTCTTTCCTTCCCCCTCGTTAGCGGAGCTGAAATCTGATCGTGGAAAGTCTGGGGCGGGTCTCTGGCCTGGCCGGCTGGGGCTCCCAGCGCCTGGGGCGATTCCTGCTGGAGGAACCCGGGCTGGGCCCGCGAGGGGCGGAGGTCGGACACCCCCGGGAACAGGCCGCTTTGTCTCGGGGCAGAGCTGGGAGGGAGCTAATTGCAGGGGCGGGACGGCCGGGGAGGGGGCCGGGGGAGCCGAACGACACCTGACAGCTCCGAGGGCGCCCCGCAACCCGCCGCTGGGGGGTGGTCCTGCTAATCCCCTTCTTGAGAGGAAGCTAATTGCAGCAGCCAGAGAAGGCAGGATAAAAGCCAGCCTGGACCCACACCCACCAAGGCCGGGAGTCATGGTATTTGCTGCTAAATTAATATAATTATATTACCTAATGCAAAAACCACGTTAAGAACTCCAGCTTTTGGCTTCAGCTAGGAGCTGCTGATGGGTTAAAGGCTACATCTTGGTTTAATTCCCCTCTTTTTCCCCATCCTCCTCCCCCTCCACCACCACCAGCAACTACAAATGTCAGAAATAAATTATCGAAACCAGATGTAAGGTTTTGGGTGCACATTTTCGGGCAGTCCTGGGCTTACAGATGCCTTGTATTAATAATGTACAGTTGTGACAGGAAATATGGTTTAGAGTCCTGGAAAAACATGAAAGCTAATTCCATTACCCCTTTTCATGGTACCTACTTCTTCTCAAATGCTCAACTGGTTTGGATTACAGCGAAACTTTAGAGGAAAAATGATTTGGTCTGAAAGGGTAACTGAGCCCTGTTTTCCAGCCTCTCCCCTCAAGCAGCACCCACCTTCCCAGGCACCTGCACTCCTGCATCCTGTGAGCAACTAACCAGGGATAAGAACAGCTGGGCCCGGTCACTCCTCGGAGGAGACAGTCCCACATGTTTCCCACTCTCCTGTGTGTGAGGGCCCCGTAGACGGAAGAGCAGGGTCAGTGATCCCAGCTTCACACTCTCGCCTGGACAGTCCCTTTAAACCTGCCCTACACCCTCACACTTCACTTGGAGCAAAAATAAAAACAATAAAACACTTTTATGCTCCAGGAACCAGATAAATCCTGGTAATTGATCTCAGGAGAGAGATTATTAAGGGGCTAAGTGCAATGCTTTCCAGAACCGGGGGTGTAATGAGCATGAAGCCAAACAAATGCACAATTTGTTATCTGTATTTCATCACTTGATGCATTATAAGCAACTGGCTTGAAAATGGCTTTCCTCCAGGAGGGGAGAAGGCACTAAAATAGCTGTAACACATGCATTGACAGCTATGCTCTGTTGCTGAAAAATGTCTGCACTCTCCACGTCTCACACAGACAAGCACACTCCGGAGGGTCGGAATGTTCCTGCTCTAGTCATTCAAGGGATAGATTCCTCTCCACTTTATGCCACTGCAAATGCAAAAAAGGGAAAGCTCTTGGGGTTCTTCCTGCCCCCCCCTCCCCGATTTTCCATCTATGAAGAAACAAGACAACCAGCAAGGACATCCTAACTGACCTGTATGTGAGAAAGGCGTTTCCAACTCAGGAAAGAATAGTTAAGTTGGGAGAATATCTAACCAGTTCAACTGAGTGGGACCACCACCAAGTCACGGCTTCCAAAATAATAGGTAATATTTATTGAGAGCTTACAATGTGCCAGACATTTCCTATTTGTTCACACACTTTATGTCATTTAACCCTAACAAGGCCCAAAGGTAAGTGCTGTATCATTATACCCCTTGCTTACAGATGAGAAAATGGGATTTTAGGGGTGCTCGGTCATCGGCTGAAAGTCACAGAGTTAGTGATGGAACCAGCACTCGAAATGAAATCTGTCTGATTCCAAAGACTGTTTTTATTTTATTTTTATTTTTTAAAACTATATTTTATTGACTTTTTATAGAGAGGAAGGGAGAGGGATAGAGAGTCAGAAACATCGATGAGAGATAAACATTGATCAGCTGCATCCTGCACACTCCCTACTGGGGATGTGCCCGCAACCAAGGTACATGCCCTTGACCAGAATCAAACCTGGGACCTTTCAGTCAGCAGGCCAACGCTCCATCCACTGAGCCAAACCGGTTAGGGCATGGATGTGCTACTTTTTAGAAGATGAACCATTTATAAGTTATTTGAAATAAATAAATAAAAATTTCATTTAGACTCTATCTAGATGCCAAAGATACATACACATACATATAAGTACCAACCTACTGGTGCTTCCATCCAAATTGGCTGTGCATCTATGGCTATTTAAAATAGAAACTTCCCTGAAACTAATATTGTGTGTCAACTATACTTTAATAATTCACTAAGTATATTTTGTTCGAGAAGTAAAATAAATAAGCAAATAAGTAAAAACAAATGAAATAAAATAGAAAATTCCCTATTAGGGTTCAGATATCCCCCCTGCCCTTTATCCAGGTTTACACTACATATTTGCATGGGAAACCCTTTTCTCATATAAAGAAAACCTTCCCAGCTCTCACTCAAGTGCTTTGTGTGTTCCACAAAGGCAGGTGATGTGAGTGAGCAAAGCCCCTGTCCTCAGGGCACCTACCTTCCATGATAAAAACAACAACAAGTAAATAAAACATAGAACAAGGAGCAGTGCACACTATTAGTAAGAATGAAGAGGGGAAGGGAGCAAGAGAGAAGAGAGTACTTGGCACTAAACTCGTGAAGGTGGCGAGAGAAGACCTCCCTGGGAAGTGATACATAGGCAGAGAGATGGTGAGTGCCATGCAGTCCAGCCAGAGGAAATAGGCCAGGAAGAGGAAGGGAGTTTGGTGTGTTAAGGAACCAAGTGTTCAAGCAGGGTGGAGACACAACCTGATTTGACTCATCCCCACTGTAGCCTCTGCTCTCTCCCACCTGGTCCACTGCTATAACCTCTAGCTGGTTTCCTAGTTTCTGTTTCTTGTGTTCTGTGGTTGATTTTCCACACTTGCAGCCTGAGTGATCCTTCTAAAATGCACGGAAGATCATGTTACAACATGTGCAAAACCCTCCAAGAGCTTCCCATCACTTAGAACAGCACTCAAGGGCCTCACCTTGGCTGACAAGCTCCCCAGGATCAGGTTCCAGCTGCCTCTCTGGCCTCAGCTCACCACATTTTCCTCTTATTCACTCACTGGCCTCCTTGCGTTTCCTTGTACAGGCCAAGCACATACCTGCCTAGGCCTGGAGTTCCTGTAACTGGACCATGATTCATCTAATTGCTCCAGCCATGGATTTCAGAGTCATTCTTGACTCCTTTCTTTTCTCACACTCCACAGCCAACACATCAGCAAGTCCTGACAGGTTTACATTCCAAAGAGATCCCAAATCAGGTAACTTATTATCACCTCTATCAACCACCCTGATCCAAGTCATCACCACCTCTCACCTAGGTTGCCATAGCGGCCCTCTAAATAGCCACCTCGCTTCCCATCTTGACCCCTTCGTAGCCTGTTCTTCACCCAGTAGCCAGAGGAACCCGTTACAACATTTACTCAACATTTAAAAGTCCAGCTGGCATGGTTCAGTGGTTGAGTGTCGACCTATGAACCAGAAGGTCACGGTTCAATTTCCAGTAAGGGGGTACATGCCCAGGTTGTGGTCTTGATGCCCATCAAGGATTCTCTCTCATCATTAATGTTTCTATCTCTCTTTCCCTCTCCCTTCCTCTCTGAAATCAATAAAAGAATATATTTTTAAAAGAATAAAAAAATATTTATTTGGCCCTGCTATGTGCTTAGATGCTGGAGGTTCAGCATTGGTAGGGAAGGTTTGGGGGCAGGAGGATGAAAAGTTTTGTTTTATACATGATGAAATAAGCGGTTGGCTCAACTGGTCGATATTATAAAAAATGCTTGAGTATGTGGATAGAACACTAGCTGTGGTACTTTATTGTTGCACCTTTAAAACTTTATTTTTACAACTTCAGTCTTCAGGATGCTCTAACTTTCCCCAGAACTGGCAGCTCTGCCCAGTTGGTAGTAGATGCCTTGATATCACATGTCAAACCATAGTGTCTGCAATGGACCTAAAACCTTGTTAGGAATAACAAAATTTTCAGACATTTAAAAATGAAAAATAGAATTCTTTGCTAAAGCATATGAACCCAAGCACCCCATTTGGAGAAGATGATCAGGAAGCAAGCTTTTCAATAAAACACAGAGTCAAGGCTACCTATTTACTGACTCTTGTCAGTTCCAAAAAGGATTAGCAGGAACAACTGGACAGAATTGGTTAATTTTAATGGCCATCGATCACAATTTAAGCTTGGTCTAATCTCCAAACGTTGATTAAAATGCTTCTTCCAAGTTATTTCATTTTATTTTTTCCTTTGGATGTTTGTCCCAAGTACCTGGAAGGCAAGGATTATGTTCATTCCTCATTTGACCCCAGTGCTTGGTACAATCCCTGGCACAAAATAAATGCTTGTTGAATGACAATTAAACTTTCCTAGGGCAAGCTTTAAGTCTAAGTCCTCTATCTAAACTGGAATAAATTTGGCATAAAGAAATACCTTTCTAGCTTTTTATGGGCATTTCAGCAAGAAGAGTGTTATGACTGTTCCTCTCCATGGGCAAAAACTAAAAGTTTTTTCCATTGTTCTCCACTTTTTTTTTTTTTAAAGCTTTCTACTTAAAAAAAAAAAAGTTCAATTGTAGGAAACAGAAACAATTATACCCATGTTAAACAGAAATATTATTTACTATCAGGAATTAGATGGCTGAATTTGTTAGAAGGGCTGAAGCAGCAGACTGCTCCTCCTAAAATACTCTCAGAACAACACCAGGAATGGCCCAGTGGGGGAGCTGCCACCTATTGTGGGTGAATCTGAAGCTAATGAATTAAGAAACCCACGTGGTGGCCCTAGATGGATTTGAGGATCAAGAATCTGTCATCTTCACCACCACAGCCACTACCTCTTGACACCTACAAGACAACACTGGAAGGCTGCTGTAAAAAAACAGTGTCAACACAGCCATGCTTGCTGCTAGTTCCAGGATTCCTCTGGACGAGACCCTGAGGTAGGTCAAGCTGGGATGCTTGGTTCTCAGGGAGACGATCAACAGCCAAAGTTGCAGGGAAAGGGCCTTAGTTTACTTGCATGGAGTACTGTAGTTAGTTGGCAGAACCTATTCTTTAGCCAGTACCCTAGCTGCAAGGGAGTCAGAGAAATGAGAGCTGAGTTTAGTAGCCTCTGTAATATAAGAACTCATATTCAGAATGGTGGAATAGATACTGAAGGTCAATCAACATAACCACCACAGTCCTTCCACTTATTTGGCAGAATCACAGTAATTCAATTAACACAGCATTTACTCTATGCGTATTTAAAGAAGAAAGAAACATCTGTGGCAAACCTAGCATGAGAGCATTAAAATCCCCCATGAACAAACAACTACCCACTTTAACAGGAGGAGGCATTACAACCTAAGTCACACAAGGGCACACACCATCCTTGCTGAAGCAGGAAATGGGCAGCAAAGAGCAGAGACATTTTAGGTGGTTAAAAGGAAAGATGAGGGAAGGAGAAGAATTTCTCATTTGAATAGGAATCTTTTACTTCGGAATGACTTCTCTTTGGCTGCCCAAATGTCTTTCAGTCAGTGTGAAAGAGACACAGCTACACAGCTGTACTCAGTCTGAGGGGAAGAATCCATTTCCCACTTCTAGAGCCTCTTGGGGGTCTGGCTTGGTGAGCTTCTCTATATATAATTGATTATAATTAAACACAAAATTTGACAGGGGAAAAACATAGATAAAACAGAGAGGGCTGGAGGGTAGGAATTGAAGGTTCTGAGTGGGTCTTTGGGTAGAATATAGTTAAAACAATCATGGGACTGTGTACAGGCAGTGTGTATATGACAACAGAACACAACAGTCCTTGAGCATTTGCTTGAGAACCAAAGCCACTCAGCTTGTCTGCACACCCCAGATAGGGTTCTACCTAGAACCATCCCTGACACCAAAACACCGACCTGGTGAAGGCTGATGAATCAATGGCAGAACTGCTCCCTGCTGTGGTGAGAGCAATTCAAGGACACTGACCAAAGACTGAATAGATTTATAACATTTGTAAAGTTTCATGATTGCCTGTGAACATCTCGACCTGGATAGTGGAATCTTTTGTGCACTCTCTTCAATAGTGATATACCATATCTGTAACAGGATTGTACTTCTATTTTTTACTGGAAATATGTTTCTCCAAATGAATAAAATTCATGAGCTTATTAAAAAGAAAGAGTTAGAGAGTGCATGACCTTTGGGGAGTGGGACTGATTTGGTCAATGACCAATGAGGTCTACCAGAAGGAGCTATGGCGATGGTGAAAAGAAAGAAGGGCCAAATGGAGAATAAATGGAATTGATTCTTAGGAAAGTGTGTGTGGGGGAATTCCTTCTGCTTGTCCTTTGATAGAGCTCAACAGCCTGGGATAGCAAGGAGAACAGACAATTCTACTAGGGCTTTGCTTCTAGACCACCTGCTGCTCACCTTGAGCAATGGACACCATGCTGCCCTCCCCAGGGCTTCCAGGGCCACCAGAGACGAAACAGCAGCTGCCCCTGGGACCTTCCTTGTCATATAGAGCCTGGCTTTCATTCTTTTGAGTGACCTCGTGGACTTCTCTGTCCTTATCTGTCTGTGTTCAGGATTTCTAGTCAGGATTCTTGTCAGATGAATGGTTAGATCCCTCCTTTCTCTGTGCCTCAGAATCCGCATCTCCAAAATAGAGGGAATAAAACTGTTCGCCTCAAGAGGTTGTTGAAAGGTTAAATTGAGGTGTAATTAGTTGACATTATATTAATATGTAATTAAAACCAGAAACTGGCACGTGATAAGTGCTGACTATACAGTCAGGATTTGTTGTTTTATTTCAATGGATTCTTTTCAGAAGCTGGAGATCACGAATTATCTTAGAGACAGGCCATGGTGTAGAACTGAGAGTGGGGAGGGGAAGGGGGTTGGATGGGGAAGTGATAAGAAGCTTTAGTAGGGAGAATGACTGAAGAAACTTGGACAATGGACTGTGGTAGCAAAATGTCTGAGGCTGACCAGCCCAATGGAATGAAGCCTAGAAGCAGATAAAAGTGACTCGGAGGAGGAAGTAACATGGCTGGACCGCTATGGAATAGAATACAGATTTGGAATAGAATACTATACTAGAGGTCAAAATAACGGTGTATCTAAACAGAATATTTCTGTTACCTAAACATCAGGGTAGATGGCTCAGGGCTAGGAAGGTGAGTCTGTGGAGCTGGAGAATGTATGCTTCTTCCGTGTTGTTGTAGAGCCCATTTTCTTCCATCTGCTCCATGTGGTTTTACCTCCTGGTCTAAGATGACTACTCCAGCTCCTGCAATAACTTCTACATTCCAGCCAGTGAGAAGGTGCATATATCACTTCTGCTTACGTCACATTGGCCAAAACTCAGCCACACATCCATACTGAGCTGCCAAAGAGGCTGAAAATGTGGTCTTTAGCTGCGTAGTTATGTGCCCAGCTAAACCTTGGTGAATTGTTTCCTAAAGAAAGGAAGGCAAGCCCAACTCGTGTGGCTCCGTGGTTGAGTGTGAACTCAGGAACCAACAGGTCACCAGATTGATTCCCAGTCAGGGCACTTGCCCAGGTTGTGGGCTCGATCCTCAGTAGGGAGTGTGCCGGAGGCAGCATGGTGTCCATTGCTCAAAGTTCCTCTCTCATCATAAATGTTTGTATCTCTCTATCCTTCTCCCTTCCTCTGTCTAAAAATGAATAACAACATTTAAAAAATATATCTTATTGATTTTTTTTTACAGAGGGAAGGGAGCGGGATAAAGAGTTAGAAACATCGATGAGAGAAACATCGATCAGCTGCCTTTTGCCCACCCCCTACAGGGGATGTGCCCACAACCAAGGTACATGCCCTTGACCAGAATTGAACCTGGGACCCTTGAGTCCACAGACCGACGCTCTATCCAGTGAGCCAAACCGGTCAGGGCACAACATATTTTTTAAAAAAGAAAGAAAGGGGGAAATGGATATTAGGGCATTCTAAGGATTAAATGTGCTATAGGACTAATGTATATTTAGGAAACTAACTGGAAATTTTATTCCTGATAATTTCCAAAAATACCTGGCAAGGTTGTATCATTTCATTTGTGACAAATATTCAAAAGGCCAAATTGTATGTGGGGTTGGACGCTGGAAGCTTCCTCCGATGACCACAGCACTGAGTACCAAAGCCACTTCTTTTAGTTTTTATTGATGAAAAAAGACTTGAATTTTTCGAATCCTCACCAAGAAAATATTTTGAAGACTAAGTCAAATGACTATTAAATAACTTTCTTCCTCTTGACTGGTTCCATCCATTACCACTGAGATGTATTAAGCAGCTTACCTTCTCTGAGCAAGGATTATTAAAGGCCAGACTATGCCAAGCTTTTTAAGTTTGACAAAAATGCTCACTTAGATTATTATTAGATTCTGAGATATGCTCGAAGGTGATGAAGGAGCTTTTTGGAATGGAGCCAAATGCTAATGCTGATTTCAACAGCTGAGCAAGATCTGTGCAGGCACTCCAGGATCACTCCCCGGTCCCCCACCCTGCTGGTAAATGCCTAAAACAGAGGTTTGCATCCGTTTAAACGTTTTTATTTGCCCCAAGTCCTTTCTGGAGGGAGCTGGGATACAAATAAACCGCAGGATGGATATTACCCCAGTTTGAAAGTAAGAATAGGGTCCTTTGTTTTCCCCCATGCCTCTTCTGATAGGGATGTATCACTTTTTAACACGAACATATCAAAAGTATGCTATTTCTGAAAATGGATCGGTATTAGAACCAGAGGGCTTTTTTTTCTTTTCTTTCTTTTCTTTTTTTTTTTTTCTTGTAATTGCCCTGCTATGAAATCTGAGAAAGGAGAGAAGAAGAAAAGAGAAAAAAAGGAGAGAGGAAAAGAGGCACTAGGTTCTTTCTTAACCTTTTGACCTTTCAGGACCACAGACCACTTTGACAGACTAGGGAAGCCTATTTCCAAATGTGGCTTCAAATACATAAAATAAATACATTGGTTTATCCAGGAACGAACTTTATTGAGATAGAGCTCTACTCACAGAATGCTTTGGATGTCTATAGACGCCAGATGAAGATGGTTAGATAAATTCTTACTGAAGTGCAACTTTGCTCATTGGTTCGCCAACTGTCTGTGCTATAAAAAGTAGAATTGAGTAGTTAAATAAGAGAGAACAAAGACTATATGGACCTCAAAGCCTAAAATATTTACTAATTGGCTTTTTACAAAAATATTATCAATCCAATGTAGTAAGGACTCTATAAATTCTTCTTTCTCCTTTATTTTCCTCCTTTTTCTGAAAAGAGACCAACAAAAAGAAAATTTTGGGAATGAAATGTACTTCAGATTCATCTCGTCTAACCCCTCTACAGAGGTAGGATGTCAATGTCCTGAAGGTCATACAGTTACGCCTTAATTTCCTCATCTGTAAAATGGGAACATTTTAAGGATTAAATGTGCTAAAATATATGCAAAGCAGTAAGTTAAGTGCCTGGGCCATAGGTTTGCTATTTTTACTCTCATTGTTATCTGTTCTATGAACATCTGAAAACCATGTCTTTTTTAGTTTTTATATAAGTAATCCACATCCTTTCCTGCAGAGAGCTGGAGAGAGGGGGGCCGAGAGGGGGGTGTTCGCTGGAAAAGCAGAGACCAGCAATGCAAAGCAGCTGCTGGCACCAAAGGCTGCTGGGTGGCTCCCCACCTTAGCCCCAGCCCCCAGACCAATCCAGCCGGCCTGTGCTAATAGAATTCAGAAGGTAATACAATCCCCAGGCTCTGAATTCCTAGAGGATACTGGCTGGGGGCTACTGGGAAGCTGGCTGGAGGCTAGGAGGCAGAGAGGGCTCAGATAAAGATCAGATACACCCCCTCCCCTTTCTCTCCCCCTCCCCCCATTCCACCAGGACTGCCTCCCGAAGCCAGGCCTCAGCACAGGTTTGCAGATTTCCTCCAATTGGCTGCCTGGGGGAAAAGTGTTCAAGTCCAGAGAGCCTGAGGAATGGAGAGTAATCAGGCCCAGGTGTAGAGAAAGCGCCCCTCCTTCCCTCTCTTCTTGCTGCTTCCACCCCCACCTGGGAGGAGATGGAGCTGCCAGATCCAGGAGGGCCTGTCCTAGGGGGGGAAAGCTGGCGGCCAGGGTTCCTCTTGCCCTCCCGGGAGTCCGGACTCGTGGTGGAGCTTAGAGACACCCTCGCTGCTACCTTGCCAGGGAGCCTGGATCTACACAAGGCTTTTGTATTTTTTTTCTTCCTCCAGGATTAACAAAAGTGGAAGCAATAAATACAAGGCAGTTGGGACAGAGCAGGAAGGAGGTCAGAAAACACACAGAGAGGAAGAAACACAGGCCCTTCACACCCCTAAACTGTTCCTGTCTGGGGCACAGGGTGAGGCACCCCCAGGATAGGAGAGGACAGCAGCAGCCGGGCAGTTGTGACACTGTCTCTGACGGGAGCGAATGGTGCGGGGACGTGCGGAAATTCCTTTTTGACTCTTAGGAACCAAACTGCTGGCTAAGCAGAACTATGGCAACAAACTGCCTTAGTTCCGGCCTTCTCCCCACTGAAGGCTTGTCTGCACCAGGCTCGGCATGGGTGCTTCTACAAGAGTCGATTCTGTGTTCATGGGAGTGGTGCTCTGTGCGGTCGCTGCGAATCCTCGAGGGAGCAGCACTGAAGCACTGTTCCTGGGGGAATACCGGCTTAGGTTCCTGGGAGCCCCTGGTCCTAACAGTTTGGTCAACTCCTGTTTTGTGTGAGCTTCTGTTTACTTAAAGTATATTGAACTCACAGCTGACAGCCTTGAACTCACGGCCTGAACTCACCGCCGACAGCTCTGTAACTCATGCCTGACCTTAGCTTACCCGGCACACGTGTTTTCTCCACAAGGCACATCGCAGCCTACTGTGCTCAGGAACACTAGACAGCACGCCAACACTACACTTGGGGGCATTGTAAACGGTGAAATCGTCAACAAAAAGCACAACAATGACAAAGACACAGCACTAAGTAGTCCACGAAAAGGACATTTAACGCCTGACAGCTGAAATGAGAAGGCAGAGTGTGCCTTGTTCGCCCTCAGCGGGCGACACATTTGCTGCCACATTGTGCATGTTCAGGAATGATGCCGAAAGCACAGTAAATATTGATTTGGGGCTTACAAACCAATTTCAGTGAGTGGGTGTATTCGCAAATATGGAGCTTCGCAAATAATGAGGATTATCTCATTCACTTTTTCTAACAACCTCATGTCGTGAGAATCAGGACTCCCATTTCAAAGATTGGAAAACTGAGGCTTGGCGGGGTTATGCAACTTGCACAAGGGGATACAGCTATCAAGCGATGCTTTGTACTTCTCCTGCATCAAATTTAAGGTATTTCATTTGGAAGAAATACTGCCAGAGAGGACCAGCTTGCCTCAGTCGATCCTTTAGTCAATATGCATTCACTGTACCTAATCGGACTTGTTGCGCTATTGCTGTGAGTTGGTGTGTTCAAATGATCTGATTTGGGAATGCTTCAGGGATGGGAAACCATCCCCTCCTTCCCCCATCTTCATATTGATGCTTCCTAAGTATAGAGAGGGTCTCTCCTGCTGTTGATTCAAGCAGATTCTTGAAAAAGCAGCCCCAAGTTTTGGGCAGAACTTTGGTGGATATGGAGATCCATGAGGGCTAGAGTGGGTGCTAGAGTGGGTGTTCATGGAGAGGACTCTTGAAGCAGGCCTCAAATGGTGAGTGGTATAGATGAAAGAAAGACAGGAAGGAGGGAAGGAGGGAAGGAGGGAAGGAGGGAAGGAGGGAAGGAGGGAAGGAAGGAAGGAAGGACAGAATGAAGGAAGGAAGGAAGTCCAGGCGTCAGGAAGGTAGAAACAGGCAAAGTATGGCTGGGTGTGGAGGCTGGGGCTGCACAAGGCAGCACATTCTTTTAGTTTCCTCCCAAACAACACTGAGTGGAGCCCAGGGAAAATGCCTCTAGGTCCCTTGCCAGTGACAGTAGGACTTGAGCCTCTAGGCATCAAGGGCCAACGCAGATACCCAGCCGACAATAGGTCATGCCACAGAGAAGATGAAATTCCTTGGTTGGGGTTCTGTGGCACCCATCTTTATCTTCAGAAACCCAGCACTGTCTTTTTCTCCCTAATCTACTACATTTGTTACTCAATCCACCCTAATCTGGCTTCTTCCCCCCCTCGCTCTAAATAAAGCCATTGTCATGACACAGTCACCTTGGTGTCAATACATCCATGGCTCATTTTTCAGCCCTCAACTATTTGGCTACTTCTCTCCTAGAATGTAATTACGGATGAAGTCAAGGAATTTTGCATTCACTACAATAGTCCCAGAACCTAGGAAAGTCTGGCATAGAAGGTGCTTGATAAAGGAATGAGTAAAGTTTCTTCCAGTGGCTTCTGTGACACCATCCTCTCCAGTTTTCTTCCTGCCTCCTTGTTGCGCCTTCTCTGTCTCCTCTGTAGACTCGTCTTCTTCATCCTGCCATGTGAGATCACTCCAAGCCCCTTCTAGGCTCTGTCCTCTTCCCACATAAATCCTCTTTCCTTGGGCTCTCTTACCCATGACCTTTAATTGCCATCCACGACAGATGGTCACATCTCTATATTTATTCCATCCCATGTCTGCATCTTACAACCTGACACTTTCCCACTGAAAAGTGGGGTCTGAGTTTCCTCCCCTTGAATCTGAGTGGCAGCTTATGACACCCGTGGCCCATGAAATACGGTAGAAGTGACACTGAGGTTGGGTCATGTAAAGGATACAGTTCCCACCTGGCTTTCTTTCCTGGGGTTTTGATTTTTGGAACCAATCCATCCTGTTGTGAGGAAGCCCAGGTCACAAGGAGAGGCCCCATGTGGGTGCTGCAGCCAATAGCTAAGCAGCTAAGCTAAGGTCTCAGCCAAGAGCCAACATCAACATCAGATAATTCCCAGCCACTGAGTCTTCCAGCTGAGGCCTCAGACATAGCGAAGCTAAGCCATCCCCTCTGTGCCCTGTCCAAAGTCCCCAAACACCAAAACCACAAGAGATAATACATGATTGTTGTTGTTTTAAGTCACTAAGTGTTGAGGTAATTTGTAACTAAGTGATAGACAACCGGAATACCATCTGAATGCTGATATCTCCTACATTCATATTTCCACGCCAGCCTTCTCCTTTGATCTCTAGATCCATATTTCAAATGCCTACTCGTCATCTCCACTGGGAAAGTCCCAGAGGAACGGAAATCTCACCATGTCCAAAACTGAACTCTCATTTTCCCACAAGTCTGCTCCTTTTCCAGTGTTTTCTTCCTCGGTAACCGGCTCCGCTTTTCTACCATTTTTACAACCCAGAAATATAGGACTCACCCCTTAACTCTTTCTTCTCTCCCTTGGCCCATGTTCTGCCCATATTATCTCTTAAATGTCTCTCTGATCTGACAGTCTCTGTCGATCCTCACTACCAGTCTGGTCTAAACCACCTGCCCCGACCCCTACAGCTATTCCCCATCTTCCCAAACCTCACTTGCTTCTCCCCAGTTTGTTACTCGCACTTCCATCAAAGTGATCCTTCGTAGGACATTTTGAATGATGTTGCACGCATCTTGAGATCAAGGTCAGAATTGTTAGCACATGCTCCACGGCCCTAGGAGACCTGGTCTAACCTCTGAAAGTCTACGTCATCTTCCCCTGGATCTCTGCTCCGCCCTGCACTGCCCTTTGCGGGTTCCTGGGTTGAACTGTGTTCCTCCCAACAGAGGGAAGTACACATGTGGTCACCCTCCCAGCAACATCTCCTCTGTGCCCCATCTTTCACCTTGTTCATTGCTATTCGTCCTTCAGTTCTTAGCTCAATCAAGGAAGCCTCTCCTGCCTCTTCCCACACCCCCTGTAAGGTGAAGTGTTCTCGTAGCTCCTGGCACTCTTTCACCACAGCATATCTCTGCCTATAATCGCATATCATCCAAGAGATTAGTTGATCAATATCTCCCCTACAAGACCAAAAGCTCCAGGCCAGCAGCACCATTCTGTTCCACCCCAGCACAGTGAGAAGGCATTATCCTGAGCATCTGCTGCTTGTGGGATGAATGACTTAGGGAGTGGATCCGAGGTGGATAACAGCAACATGCTCCAGCCTTGAGAGCCAGGAGCGCATTTCAGTTTTACGAGCCCCGTCAGCCAGGGAGACTTTGTCATGAACTACACAGCACCCTTTGCCCTTTCCCGAAGACATGTTTTCTTTCTAACAGAATGTAAATTTCCTTCAGGTTTTAGATCCCAGCGCCAGGGTGGGTAGGGACGAGGTATCTCAATGACTTTAAAACTACCCTGGTAGTTCCCTTGCCCAGATTTAGGAATAGGCATGGGACACAAGGCTAGTGAGGTGGGAAGGGAAGCTGAGTTTTGAAAAGGGACAGGCGAAGGCGCTTGGGTGAAGATATGATACTTGGAGTCATTGTGGTCACATGGCTCTGAGGGAACATGGGCCCCCAAAATGGCCAAGGCAAAGCCTACCGATGGGGAGAACACAGCTCTTCAATGAGCAAATAAAATAACCAATCCCAGAACTGCTTGCGAGATGGAACAATAAATCGTTCCTTATTGGTTTAAGTCAAGGTTTCTCAACACATCACCACTGACATGATTAGGCAGCAGTCCTTTGCATTGTAGGTTATTGAACAGCATCCCTGACCTCTAACCTCTAGATACCAATAGCACCCCTCCCCCCCACCCCAGTTGCGACAACCAAAAAATGTCTCCAAACATGTCCAAATGTCCCCTAGGGGATAAAATCATCAGTTGAGTGTAAGCCAACTGAACTAAACTTTCTATTACTCGACACCAAAGCATCTTAATAGATAAATGTCTGAACTTTGTTTACTCATAACAGACTAATGTCTTTTCACCTTTCCATACCCACCTCTGCCTCCACAGTCAGAGCTGCTCACAGTCTCATTCACACGATTACACCTTCCCATCAACCCCCTTCAATCCGGGCCTTCCTCACTTCTGCTTTACGTGAGCTGTCCATACTCACTCACTGCTGCTACCACATCCCAACCATCTCTGCTGTCACTATCTCCTGTCACTTACTGTGGGAGCTGATGGGAGTGCTCTCTGCCACTTCTCCCAGGCATCAGGGTAAGGCTTCTAGAAGTTTCCTTTAAACATCCTCTTTCCCATCCCCCCATTTCTGCCTCATTTGCTTCATCATCTACCCTTCCTTCCTTCCTTCCTTCCTTCCTTCCTTCCTTCCTTCCTTCCTTCCTTCCTTCCTTCCAACCATTCATCCTCCTATTCATTCATCTACCCGTTCTATTCGTCCATCTGTCTGTCCACCTGCCCATCCATTCATTCACCCATCCACCCACTATTCAACATTTATTTTGCACTCTTACTATGTGCTAGGAACTACAATAGTAACTGGACAGCAAATTGATTAAGATACAGAACTTGTCCTTAAAAAACACACAGTCCGGCCCTAGCTAGTTTGGCTCAGTGAATAGAGCGTCAGCTTGTGGACCAAAGGGTCCTGGGTTCGATTCCAGTCAAGGGCACATGCCAGGGTTGCAGGCTCAATCCCCAGTAGGGGGCATGCAGAAGGCACCGAGCAATGATTCTCTCTCATGATTGATATTTCTATCTCACCCTCTCCCTTCCTCTCTGAAATATATATCTTAACTAATAAAAGCGAAATATTAAAATTAACCGTTTCTCCGGGACGGGGTAAGCCACGCCCACTAGCCAATCAGAATGGCTGTATGCAAATTAGCTCAGGCAAGATGGCGGCCGCAGCCCTGGAGGCCAGCGCAGTGCCAGCGGCAGGGTGAGC
>PVJC01031742.1:0-20379 GCA_004026665.1 Murina feae | reverse complement strand
CACAGGAAGGCTGGCTGAGTGGAAATTCTACAACTAGAAAGAGACTGAGACTCAGAGGAGGTGCGGAAATAAAGTGCAGAGGTATGGAGGCGCGTGCGAAGGGGCTTGCGGAAAGGGCTCTCGGAAAGGGCTCACAGAAAGGGCTCTTGGAAAGGGCTGGCAGCATTTTGTACCGGAGGGAAGCACAAGCTCCCGACAGCTCTGAACTCCAGTTCCAGGAGAGTTTCTGGGGACTCAGAACCATACGGGGAGGAGCTGGACTCTCGGGCACCGTCGGGCACCGGGAGAAACTCCAGAGCGGCTTGAGACCCGGTGCCTCTTAGGGCAGGGCTGAGAATCAGCCATAGCTGGTAGCTCCACCCTGTAGACTCTCCGGGACCCCGCCCCACCCAAGCTGCCCACAGAGGCTTTTGCATATAAAAGGCTGGGAAGCCCCAGGCAGAAGCTAAAAATAGCACCTCCTTGGAGATACAAGTGTCAGCATATCCAGAGATCTTGTACCAAAGCCCCACTGAAACAACTCTTGCCCCATAAGGGTGTCTCCAGTACAGAAGTTCTCCCATTGTAGACACAGCTGGTTCGCATAACCAAGTGGCTTGGAGGTCATTTCCTCTCAGTGATCACCTAACACAGAAAGCCACTCTATCAACCCAGGGAAGCAGCCAAAATGTGGAGACAAAGAAACAGATCACAGATGACAGAAATGGAGGAAAACAAACGACTAGATATAGAGTTCAAAACCACGGTTTTACGGTTTTTCAAGAATTTTCTATAAACTGCCAATAAATTTAGTGAGACCCTCAATAAATCTAATGGGACCCTCAATGATATGAAAAAGGACCAACTAGAAATTAAGCATACACTGACTGAAATAAAGAATATTATACAGAGATCCAACAACAGATTAGAGGAACGCAAGAATCAAGTCAAAGTATTGAAATACAAAGAAGCAAAAAATACCCAAATGGATAAGCAAAAAGAAAAAAGAATCCAAAAATATGAAGACAGTGTAAGGAGCCTCTGGGACAACTTCAAGTGTACCAACATCAGAATTATAGGGGTGCCAGAAGAAGAGAGAGAGGAAGATATTGAAAACATATTTGAAGCAATAATGTCAGAAAACTTCCCCTACCTGGTAAAAGAAATAGACTTCCAAGTCCAGGAAGCATAGAGAATCCCAAACAAAAGGAATCCAAAGAGGACCACACCAAGACACATCATTATTAAAATGCCAAGAGCAAAAGACAAGGAGAGAATCTTAAAAGCAGCAAGAGAAAAGTAGTCAGTGACCTACAAGGGGGAACCCATACAACTGTCAGCTGATTTCTCAACAGAAACTTTGCAGGCCAGAAGGGAGTGGCAAGAAATATTCAAAGTGATGAATAGCAAGAACCTACAGCCAAGATTACTTTACCCAGCAAAACTGTCATTCAGAATTGAGGGTCGGATAAAGAGCTTCACAGACAAAAAAAAGCTAAGAGAGTTCATCACCACCCAACCAGTATTATATGAAATGCTGAAAGGTATCCTTTGAGAAGAGGAAGAAGAAAAAATAAAGATAAAAATTATGACCAACAAATACATATCTACCAACAAGTGAATCTAAAAATCAAGTGAATAAAAAATCTGATGAACAGAATAAACTGGTGAATAGAATAGAATCAGAGGCATAGAAAGGGAGTGGACTGACAATTTTCGGGGGGAAAAAGGTGTTGGAGTTGCGGGAAGAGACTGGACAATAATTGTACACCTACGAATGAGAACAGTGGGAGTGGGGGGGCGGGTAAGGACAGAGAGTGGGGTGGGAACTGGAAGGAGGGGGGAAAAAAGAGGAACAACTGTAATAATCTGAACAATAAAGATTAAAAAGAAAAGAAAAAAAAAAGAAATAGTCTTTCAGAAAACAAGTGGTTTGAAGGGACTTGACGATGTCCTTTCTATTACCCGTGGAGGTTGCTAATTAACAATGGAGATGATTGAATGCAAAGGCAAGCCCAGTTTCGTCCTCTGCTATTTCTTGGGCGCTGTTCTTAGCTCCTCCGAGCCACCATGTTCTATCTGAGATAGAGGGAACACTATAGGCACTCACCTTGTGGAAGCACGGGTAAGGACTGAAAGGGTGTCTGCCTGTATGAGTTCCCCAGGGCTGCCATAACAATGCAGCCCAGACCCAGTGGCGTAAACAGCAAAAAAGTCTTGTCTCCCAGGTCTGGAAGCGGGAAGTCTGAGATCAAGGTGATGGCCCCTTCTGAGGGCTGTGCGGGAGGATCTGCTCCAGGTCTCTCCTTGCGTCTGGCGGCCTTGGTTTGTAGATGGTGTCCCCCTATCTCTTCATATCATCTTCCTTCTAGGCAGGTCTGTGTCTAAATTTCCCCTTTTTACAAGGCCACTATTTATATTGGGTTAGGGCCACCCTAACATCTTAACTTCATTAACTGTAAGAACTCTACCTCCAATGGGATCACAACTCTGAGATTCTGAGGCTCAGGAGCCCAGCATCTCTTTGTTGGGGGAATACATGTCATCCCACAATGATGCCTAGGAGATGCCAATAACACAGCAGATGGTAAGCACACATTGAATTTTGTTAATTTTTACTAGGTTAATCTTCACGAAATGGCTGATATTTGACCATTTTCCCTCCCAAATGGAAATGTAATAAGATTTAACATATATTTCTTTGATTCTTTCCAGCAGTCTCTTGCTGGATGCTCTGTCCTGGATATAGACCCCCCACTTTCTGGGCAGCTTGTGTGAGGCGGGCAGGGGTGATGCAGGAGAGGCCTCTGTGTTGACTCGCTTTGCAGCTTCCATCTGAAGGTGCTCTTCTCCTAGCTCGGGACCTTACTCTCTCATCGTTATCTCCTGAATGCAGTAGATAGGCTGGGAGACTACTCGTTTACCTGTCAGGACCCATCTTGTAAGGGAATCTTCCAAGGCCCGGGGAGAGACCTCCAACAGGTATTCACATCGACATGTGTTTTTGTAAAATTGGCAGAAATAAAATATTTAACTCCAGTCACTTAAGACCACTGTCTCTTTACTCCCAACCTTCTCTTCTGCTGCACTTTCCCTCATGCAGAGTCATTGGAGTAGCCCTGGAAATTTTTATAAAAAAGACTTCATTGTTTTAGAGCAGTTTTAGGTTCAAATCTTTGTTCAAAGATTTTCTCCATGCCCCCTGTCCCTACACAGGCACAACCCCCCCCCCCACTATCAATATCCAAGTGTATATTTGTAATAATCAATGAATCTACACTGACACATCATAATCACCCTAAGCCCATAGTTCACATCAAGGTTCACTCTTGGTGTTGTGCATTCTATAGATTTGGACAAATGTGTAATGATAGGTCTCTCCCATCCTAGCATCATGCAGGAGAATTTCACTGCCCTAACAATCCTCTGGGGCACCTAGTCTTCCCTCCCTTCTCCCAGCACCTGCATCTGTCTCCATAGCTCTGCCTTTTCCAGGAAGTCATATAGTTACAATCATACAGAATGTAGCTTTTTCATTGGCTTCTTTCACATAGTGACATGCATTTAAAGGTTCTTCCATGTCTTTCATGGCTTCATAAATCATTTCTTTGTAACGCTGAGTAATAGTCCATTATCCGGATGGGCCCCTGTTTATTTATCCAGTCACCTGCTGAGAGCATCTTGGTTGCTTCTGATTTTGGTATTTATGAATAAAGCTGTATAAAGCCCTGGGCAATTTTGCGATAACTCGAAGTGAAGGTGAGATGGGAGTACATTTACCTTGGGTGCAGTGGGATACACGGTATGATTCATAGTCACCTCCATGCGTTGCTGAGCGTTGCTAGCTATCCTGGAGCAGGATACTATCCTGGGAATACTTGTACACTCACTGTGCCGCCTCATGGCCCTGAGGTTTTGGGTGGAGGCCTCCCTGCAGAGTGTTCTTCACCTGTTCCCCAAAGTGGGAGGGAGAGGGGAGGAGAAACAAGGTTTGACACGTATGGGGCCAGAGGCCAGTTGGTGAAAATTTCATTAGCTATGTGATACTGAAAGTGGGAAATTTGGTTCTTAGTAACATCTACTCAAATGGAAGTTCTCTCTGGTCAGGAATATATCCATTAATGCAGCATCTCTCTATCAACTGTGCCAGAGGGAAGACTGAACTATCTTTCCATTCGATATGTAGACTATATATAAGTTTTTTGTCTTAAGAAGAAGTGATTAAAGAACATCCAGGCAAAAATAAGAGTCTTATTGAGCTATGTTAGTTATTTAGTTAATAAAAATATTGGTCATTGTTAGATTTCTGTGCTCTGTGTGGTATTTGTCAGTTTCAATTGTATAATTTTTTGAGATTTCATATTAAAGTTCTCAGTTATCTATTAAATACACTCCCATACCAATTCTACATTTACAACTTTGCATTTTGTTTGTTTGTTATCAGATTGTAGAGTCTTCCAGCCCTCTGAGACCAGATCTTTCCATGTCCCTGGGCTTTTAAAATCTTAGGATCTGACTGCTTTTTGTGGCATCTGACCAATTCTTTTTGGCACATTCAGGTCATTTTAATACCCAACAATAAAGTGAGCATTATTATTCAAGGCTCTTGACTTGTGGAGAAACTAATGATGGCACTGTATAAAGGAAGATGTGCTCTAAATAAGTCACCCCTCTCAGCCTCACCCCATCTGAGCACATCCGTGGACCAAGGTCTGTCCTGTATGTGCTGAACATCGTAGTATGAATGGTAGAATCTGTACATTTGCTTCTTAAAAATAATCTCTCATCATATAATTAAAAACATTGTGATTACACTCATGGAATGATCCAAAAGTGCTTTATAATTCTGCAAAAAACTATGTTTTGCTAAATTCATGGTCTTTTATTATAACAGAAGTGAGTTTTGCTCCAGTTTTGACTGTTGCTAATTATATATTTATTTTTTAAATAAAGTTTTTCTGTACTTGCTTTTTAGCATATTAGATTGCTGAGAAAGGTTATGAATAATGACATTATTTATCTTTGGAACATGCTGTGAGGATTGGGCCTGTTTCGCTGTTGGGAGAGAGTTGATGTCAATTTCTAAGCAGCTCTGTTCCCAAAACTCCACTTTTGTTGTCATTTATTTATAATTTGGGATTCAATTTAGTTATTTTACTTGATCTAAACACATTTCACTCTGATTTTGGGTGGGCAGTCTTTGCTGTAGAAAGATGAGAATTTGCATATTTTGCTTCTAAATAGAGCCATAATAAAGCGTTTTAGACCCTTAAGTGGCTAGTTTAAGTGGGAAATAGCTAGAAAAAAGGCCGCTGCCTTTTAATTCTGTGAGTTTCCTGAGTATTGTTGAATGTTGGGGCGGCCCACCGTTGTTGACAGCAGTAAAGGGAACAGTCAGTGCGTTGTTCTGTGTCTGGACATTTAAACGGCGGCTCCTGGTCCTCTCATCGGTGTCGGCCACATGTGGTGTACATGTTTCACCTCATGCCTGTACACAAGACACATCAAAATGACAGAGCGACTGAGGATTGCAAATCATAAGACTCTTGGAAAACATTTTTCAGCATTGCTTTCAATTGTGCAAATCCTATGGAGTTGTCCTTAAATTATGCAGATTGTGTTATAAAAAGGAAATGACATAAGAACTATGTCAGTGTCACATCAAAATGAATGACTACAATGCCATATAAAAGAAAAACAACTTTTAAACTTGATTTCATTGACAACATGCTTTTAGGTATGAAGCACTTCTCATTGCACAGGCCTCACTGGAGTTCGAAAACACAAGACACAGCATATCCCAAACATTCCTGAAGGGCTGAAGTGCAATCATCCATGTTTTCAACCCTCAGCTCCTTCCTGAGCCACTGCTATGTATGGTTTACAGCACTACAGATGCAAGGGTCAGCACAAGACTGGGGTCATTGCTCTCAGAAGGCTTATCTTTCAGGATGATGGAAAACCAGTGACATGATGCATATGTAATATTAGAGGCCCCATGCACAAAATTTGTGCCTTTTGTGTGTGTGTGGGGGGGGAAGGGGGGGGGAAGGGGGGAGTGGTGTCCCTCAGTCTGGCCTATGTTTTCTTGCAGTCTGGGAGCCCTCAGGGGATGTCAGACTGCTGGTTTAGGCCCACTCCCGGGCCAGCAATAGGACATCCTTAGTGCTGTCACGGAGGCAGGAAAGGCTCCCGCCACCACCACTGCACTCACCAGCCGTGAGCCTGGCTTCTGGCTGAGTGGCACTCTCCCAGTGGGAGTGCATTGACCACCAGGGGACAGCTCCTGCATTGAGCGTCTGCCCTCTGGTGGTCAGTGCGTGTCATAGGGACCATTGTTTGGTCATTTGGCCGATTTGCATATTAGCTTTTTATTATATAGGATAAGCATCACACCAATAAAGAAAAATAAAGCAGGGTAAGGGGGGCAGAGACTGAGGGAGATGGCACTTTACAGAGTTACCTGAGAAGGCTTCTTGAAGGTGGTGATATTTGAGTTAGAGAACCTCTGTGCATGAGGGAGGAAATTGTGTGGTTCTAAGAAAAGAGCTTTCCCGATGGAGGGAACTCCAAGTGCAAACGTCTCAAGGTGGGAATAAGCAGGGCTTGTTGAAGGAATAGCAAAAAGCTGGTGTGCCTGGAATGAGGTAAGTGATGGGCTGAGTATGTAGGGGACGGTGATATAGGGGAAGCCAGGTGTGCTTTGACTTCCAGTTTAAAAAGATTACTGGGCTGGCTGGCATGGCTAAGTGGTTGAGCATCGACCTATGAACCAGGAGGTCACAGTTCGATTCCAGGGCAGGGTGGGTTGTGGGTTCCATCCTGGGTGGGAGGCATGCATGAAGTAGCCAGTCAATAATTATCTCCCATCATTGATATTTCTGTCTCCCTCTCCCTTTTCTCTCTGAGATAAATAAAAATATAATTTTAAAAAAGTGGCTGGTTACCCTGTGGAGAGGGTGTTGTGGATAGGCAAGCACGGGAGGAGTGTTTATCCATTAGTGTTTGCAGAGAAACCATCCCAAGATGTAGCAGCTTAAAGCAGCAACCATGCACTTCAAAAGCTCAATAGTTTGCAGCTGAACAACTTGGGCTGGATTGGGCAGGCAGCCTCCGCTGTGCTTCAATGTTTCAGTTCAGCAGAGGATGGTATTCATAAAATGTTCTGTGGTTAGAAGGCTTCATGGCAGGGCTGAGACTTGAGCTGTCTCTGAAATATGTGGTGGGTTTGGACAGATGGGTGAGGGCAATCTGGGGGAGGGGCAAGCATGAAGGAAAGAAACACAGAGTGAATGGAGATGGGGTGTTGGCGATGGAGTGGGAACCAGTCCAACTAGCAAATGATGACTCTGGGGCAGTACGGCTAAGGTGGTCGGGTATAGCCAGGCTTTGGGGAGACTGGACCGCAAGAGGATTTCAGCTCTGAGGTGGAAGGAAATAGCCATGGATGGCTGGTGAGCATGAGAGCAATGTAGATGATAAAGGAGGACCGTGGCATTGTATTAGATGACGAGGACTATGGGAGGAGGTGGGGGCTGCCCACCCACTGGAGAGCATGGCTCCAAGAAGGCCCACCCTGGAGTGATCACCACAGAAATTAGGAGGTGGATATGCGAGCCAACTTGTAAGGTGAGACAGAAAGATGTGCTTATCAGATGTGGGAGGGCAGGGGACATGTTTATAAAAGGTGGTCCTTTATGGCAGCATCTCCTAAAAGCGTGTTCTCTGTTCCATAGTAATTGTACTGTTGATTAAGTTCTCATATCATCATCATGATGGTCAAAGATATAAAACCCCTGGTATTCAGAAGGAAGGGACCTAATACAGGGGAATACTTGGCTTTTAGAGAGACAGGAGGTTGTGGTGTCTCCAATAAATGATCAGATTCAGGTGCCTCCAACACAGATGGTGGTTCACTGGAAAGTCCCATGTTTGCCAAAGCCCTGACTTGCCTCCCACTGCCGGAGGAGCAGTATTATGAGGACGGCTTCTCTTTGCCTTCCAAACCGAGGTGAGTGCTCCTCCAGGATGGAATCTGACTGGGTGCCCTGCAGGCAGAGGGTCTAGCTGTAGGTATTAGACTCCAGTTCCACAACACAGGGGTCCAGGAGGAAATGATGCTGAGCAATCAACAGCCCATCTGACTCATGTGGGTCCTTCCTTCCTCTCAAGTCCAATGCCAACTCCTGCAGAGATCCCTGCTCTATTTTACAAGACTCCTTTGCGCAGAGTTTGGTGAAAATTTCCTCTTGGCACTTTCATAATCAGTTGCAAAGAATCATTTAATTTTATTTCAAAGACCACTCAGCAGTTTTTCTTCTTGTTTTCTATTATGGAGCAAGACTGGATAAAAAATTATGGTGAAATAACTTATTGATTTGCAGGTAGACTCACTTGTACTTGCCTTATATATTTTTTTCATCATATATATCTATACATTTATCAAAATAGTGATGGGAGTGTATAACTTGCTAGTTAATTGAATCTCCAACTTCTCAAGCATGTGCTGCAACATCAAAACACATACAGATGGGATCTCTTGTTCAAAAATACTTTTAAAGTTCATAAAATACCAAGAGAGGTACACTTCTGGGGTGTATTCTTGAGTCCATTTTGCTGTTTTGTTTCTCAAGACTGCTCAGTGGTCATTCTTGCACTGCCTCACCAACGCTTATTCTCTGTTCCTTCCTTCTGCAAACATTTATTGGGGTGTGTTGTATGCCAGAGATTATGTTAGAAGGAGGAAGATAAAAATATGGCCTTGACTCATCTTTAATGTTAAGTATTCCCATTTAAATTCATCTTCCTCACCACTTCAACATTCCTCTGTGTATTCTCCTGTCCTTTTCTGTGAGATAGAGTAGATGGGATGGTTATATGCTAGGCTGGAAGAATAGACTCCTGTTGAGTGGGGACCATGGAGGTGGGTCCCGAAGATAAGCCTGCTAGACAGACAATGGCCATGAACCCAGATTTTGGTCTATTTAGAGTATTCCTCTCATAGCTGGTCTCCACTCAGGACAGTATGTCCAAAATCCCGACCCCCCACTCTGCAGCCTTGCCATTTTAGCACGTGAAATTTCTGTTTTTAATTCTTAACTGTAAAGTTACTTCTCATAGCAACCAGGTCTAGTACGTAAGTTTTTAAGCTTAAAAAGAGTATCTCTTTTTAATTTAATTTAATTTTTTAAAAACTATATTTTGTTGATTTTTTTACAGAGAGGAAGGGAGAGGGATAGAGAGTTAGAAACATCGATGAGAGAGAAACATCAATCAGCTGCCTCTTGCACACCTCCCACTGGGGATGTGCCCGCAGCCAAGGTACATGCCCTTGACCAGACTCAATCCTGGGGCCCTTCAGTCTGCAGGCCGATGCTCTATCCACTGAGCCAAACCAGTCAGGGCTTTTTTTTTTTAAATAAAAGATTTTATTTTCAAGTGAATGATACATGAGAGATATGCTTAGAGCCTGGGGTCCTGGAAGTCTTGTCCAATCCCTGCCCCCTCCCCCAAGGCAACTCTTGAAGAGGCCCCGAATGGGGTGTGAAAGGATGGAGTGTGGAAGGAAGAGTTACACGGAGCACTTAGGTGTGGGTCTTCTTTCTTAGAGTCATTGGCTAAAACACTTAATTCCTGAGAATCTTACTTTCCTCATGTTTATACTTTTTCTATAAAATAATATTGCCTTACCTGTTCATACCTTAAAAGTTCTTGTAGGTAAGGTCCTTTTCTAGGGAATAATTTTTAATAAGTGAAAATTCTCTGCAAAAGAGACAAGTTTTACAAATGCTAATTGCTGCATTCAGATTACAAGCACTTCCCTGAATTCGATCAATATTTGCTGATTTTTAAAAGAGTTTTAACAAATGTATAAATGCCTATAATTATTTTTAGCTACTGTACATATTTCCCATTCTCATTTTTTAAATAAACAATTCCCAAGGCTGGTGTATTAAGCAAAAACAATATAAATGTGAATAGCAACTCACGTTAAATGAGAAATGGGTGAACACTATGGCATATTTTGTGCCTTCTCTGTGGGATGCTTTGAAAGCATATTGCTGACTGAAAAATAAAAGGTGTTATATTTGTCTTTATTTTTCATCTTCTATAGCTGAAAGCTGTACCCAAAATGCCCAAAGATCAGGATAATGGAGGTTCATTTATGTATTCAGCCCTTTACGCCCTGCATAGAATTCAATGGGTGAATGTATTTTGCATGATTTTCCCATAGAGCATGCTGTGTTTAATAGCATTTGGCACATCTCGGAGAGCCCCACTGCATATCATGAGATGTTTAAATCGTATTGAATACTTCATAAAAGCAATTTCCATTCTGTTGTGTTCTTTTTGCAGCTGGTGATCCGAAACAGTTAATGCGATAATACTCTTTACTTTACTTATTTGTGACTTATCACTGTTATAGATGAAGAAACAACATTTATGGATCACTGTTTCTATTCCCTGGTTTGGAGGCTGACTTCTCCTTAGACAATACCCGGGATTTCACATTTAGGTCTCTAGTGCCAGATGTGGACTTGATTTGTACCTGTAATAGTCAAATAGAGCGCTCGATTTAATAATGACTGGTACCCACAGAGACCAATGAATCTGATTCTTCAGGAAATGGGACCAACACACCCTTTGAAGAATGTGTCTGCCTTGCCCAATTTCAAATGCCCATGAGCACTCACTTATTCAATGGACATTGAGCAAAGTGGTTGACTCTGTGGGGCTGCATGGTTAATAAGACACACTCCTGGCTTTCAGGGGTGACATAATCAAGCAAGGAGAAGTTATTCCACACTAACAAGTATTTATCAAATGTCTTCTTTGTGCCAGGCATTGTATTATTCAAGACAGTACAGTGATATTTTATTTAGAATATTTCAAGGTAACTCACAACATATCCAAGCTTGAATGGTGGAGGGAGGGGAAATAAAGCCGTTGGCAGTCACTGTGATAGATTCAATAGCCTTAGTTGTCCAGTAGCTCACCAAATAGAATCTACATTGGTATACTAGGCATCCTGGTTGGTAAGCCAACCATGATATCTTAATCTATTCACCAGTCATTTACCAAAGACACCTCTAACTTCCTGCTTTCAAGATGTAGAGGCTAACTTTTTGAGCTGGGGGAGAGAAATAAAACCAATATGTTATGTTTCTTCTAATTCATTGAAAGGAACATGGAGATATTTACATTTGAATGATAGTCTCTTTAAATCTCACTATGTATATATTCACATACCAAGTTAAGTGCTAAGATGCTTTATAAGTGTAAAGAGTAACTATATCACAAATATGCACACACATTTTAATATAAGTTTATGTGTTTCTATAGCTCTCAAATGTCTGCTGTTAGGTTCTATACCCAGATATTAGTGAGTTTGTGCAGCAGAGAATAGAGAAGAAAAAAATCTGTCAACATTCATCCATTTGTTCACTTCATCATTTAGTCTTTAAATAATATTTATGCACTAATTCATATAAATGTTTAAAGAGTGTATATTATGTACTAAGTACTGAGGGTTGGAAAGAGAAATAAATTAGGCAGCATCCCTACCCTCAAGTGCATGAAAATAAATGCCTTTAATAAAGTGTGATAAGAACTCTGCTGAGGTAAGCAGTGGATAGATAGAGTGCTTTCATGGAAGCAGGGAGGTGACTTCTGCCTTGGGGACCTGGTAAGTGGTGGTGACAATATGGGTGAAGCTTCTTCAGAAGAGGAGATGGTAGACATGAGACAAATCGGTTATCTCCAGGGAAATAGCAGGTGGCAGAGGCTTGGGTGAGGGCATCATGGCTCAGTGTGTGCCATGAGTGTGAAGGCTCCTAGGCCCAAAGGCTCTCTCTAGTGTGGCTGAGGAGGGACATTTGATTGAAGTGTGGATGATTGGAGATGATGGGCCAGAGATGAGAGGCCAGATCATGAAGGGTGGGTGTGTATGTGTGTGTATGTGTGTGTGTGTGTGATGCTGAAGAGTTTGGGCTCCAAGTAGTACTCTAGGCAATGGAGCACCAACAGAGGGTTTTAATCAGTTCTATAATCATACCTTCACTTTATAATGGCGCCTCTGGTAGTTGTGCTAAGGATAGATTCCAAGGGGTCCATTTGCAGACAAGAATTTAGTTCGGAGATTCTGATGAAAGTGCAGTTAGTGAAGAGGGTACAGAAACAAGGGACTTTAGAAAAGGGGGCATTATATTGGGGTGAGTTGAATGGGGAGTGGAGGTGAAGGAGAGGACGGTTGTTAGGATGAATGTCATATTTTGGGAAACCAGTGGGATGCAGTGAGAGAGATGGAAGACAAATGGTATCTGGCTGCAGATGATGCATTTAGTTTTGTTTCTGTTGAGGGTGAGGTAATGTTGGACTATGTGGAGGGGAGTCCTAGTGGCAGTTTTTGGAATGTGTGGCTTGCTGTACCAGGCAAACGGGAACACAACGACAAGAAGAGCATGAGTTCCTATGAAGAATTCAAAATCCAGTAGAGGAGTCAGTGTCCACACTCCAGAACAGTGCATGCCAAGGCTAACTCTGAGCTGAGACAGAAGACATTCCACTTGTGTCTCTGCTTCTCAGCCTCTCCACAGCATTCATCCTTCTTGAAATGCTGGCTTCAACCCTGGCTGAACTTTGGGTCACATATTCAATTATGTCCCTTCCCAGGCCAAAATCCCTGTGATGGATCTCAGTTACCTTTGGAATAACTCCCACACTCCTTAGCCTGTCTGTCATTGAGAGCTTTTCAGGGCTCATATTTGACACCCCCTTACACACCAATAGATGGAGCCAGTCCACTCCACAGGCTGCCATTGTGCCTGGGAGCTCACTCTTCTGAACTTTGCTAATACATTTTCTTGGCTTGGACAGGTGTCCCCAGCTGCTCTGTGGGGATAGTTTTGATCACCAACACTCAGCCTTGACCTCTGCTGCATCTAGAATAATGACTCCATAATAGAAGAATAGATGATGAAGAGTGGATATTGGAGAACCTGGGTTCTAGTCTCTGCTCAATGCTTTCCAAATCACATGGTCTACAGTGAATCGCTAAGTGTCTTTAGATTTGATTTCTTCATCTGTAAAATGGAGATGAAAATACTCTTATAGTTTTCCCTGGGAGATGAAGAAGTTCAGAGTGATAAATAGACGTAAAGTAACTTGTAAATGAAGTGCTTTATAAATGTATTTTACATAGACATTTCACTTTAGGCACTGAAGTGTCTATTTCTAAATAATAAGACAAAATGTACAATTAATGATATCTTTCAATTGCAAACCTTTTTTCTTCCTGAGAAATTTTTGATGAATATATACTGCAAATCGGGAGATGCCATCTATCACCAACTTACATCGATCACTTACATTGTACTTGGTGTCCTGCTAGGTACTGAAAATTTATCATTTATTCTCTCCTTTTGGAGATGGTGTATTTGTATGTCACAACTGCCTGGGCTACAAATTATGTTCTCTTATATTTCAGGGAAATTCAATTTTATCTCAGATTCCATAACTAACTTTTACTTAGGTTTGGCTGCACAATGGGTAATAGATAATTTCTTGTACTTTTGCTGGATAGTCCTCAAATATTTATGATCCGTTATTCTTCTCTCCATGGTAATTTGATGGCACTTGGAAGATCCTTCAGTGAGGAGGCTGCAGCTGGAATGACGGTGATGAGTAGCTCCTTTGACATTTGCATTAAACTTTTTATCTGCTGTCCCTGCATCTGCAAAAGTGAGCGCACTAACACGGGGGGGGGGGGGGAGAATTGCAAATGGGCTACTTTGCAGATACACATTTGAGGGTGTCATCTGAAATGCAAGTCCTCACTGGGCCTGGATGGCTGCTGTAATCTTTCCTTGTTCTTCTGAAATACCAGAGCTGTTGCATCTGAAATAATTCTTTTGTATATTTCTGCACCAGAAAATACACGAAATGTTTGCATATCCCCATTTTCTGAAAAACCCATATTTTATCCCTCATTTCTACCCCTTAAGCACTGACCTTTAGCTGCAAACACCACTTAGTAACATTAATAGCAGGACTTACATTACTCCTGCCATTGGTATTTAGCCAACATCTCATGCATCAGGCTCTGTGCAAAGGGCTTTATTCACATGATCTCATTTATTCTTTAGAACATAGGTTGGTAAGAACAACTACATTAATTGATAGGGGCTGTGGTATTCTTGTTTTGCTAGTTAGGAAAATGAAACATGGAGAAGTTAATTTAGCTAAAGTCACCTACCAAGCTTGTGACAGGGCGAGGTCTAAAATCCAGGATTCTCCAATTCTAGAACCTGGACATCTAAACACTGATTCCCACGATCTCCTGAGACTTTGCTTCCTGCTTACATTTCTCCTTGTAAACCTACCCTACCCTTCAAAGAATTATGCATTAGTTTACAGCACACGTTTCTTCTCTCTTCTCACATCCTTCCCTCTGTGCAACTCAACCCCAGCATGCAACACTTGAAAGCAAAGTGTCTGAACTGGAGGGCTTTGAATGCGTGAGCAAGGGTGATGAGTGGCCTCCTTTACCGTTGGGGCTGGCAGGCCTGTCCTGGGGTGGCTGGTGACTCTGGCTACCATTGGCTGTGAGCAGCACTGGTTTGTCTGGTGATGTACATAGACACATATGTCCTTCTATGTATGTGATGTGATAAAAGGTTGGGGGCCTGGTCTGGTCTATGGGAAGCCTGTCTCCTCCAGGGAGACTTCAGAGAGGTTCAGCTGCACAGATCTCATAACATTATATTCTTTCTCACCGACTCAGCTCTTCAAGGATCTTTGTTCATGTTCACTGATCTTTCTAGAATCTGAGTGTTGACTTCAATTAGAGTAAAACTTCCTGAGGGCAGTGCGAGGCACATGGGAGTTGCTCATGGGTAGGTGAGCATTAGAAATAAATAAGCAAGCAAGCTTTTGCCCTGTACAATGACCTGTTATTATCTTGTGACTAGGTTTCCAAGTCAAACTGAAATAGAAAATTGAAGTAATTATCTGGACAATTTAGCAAGAAAATAGTGGCAGGCTAAACCCTCCAGATAATGTGTGACTGGTTCCCTTATCACTTTGATGAGGGGATCTGAACTGTGTTTGCACACCTGGTCCTATATGCAGGGTGTCCCCCAAAATGTATGTGCACTTTAACAGCTGATAGCTCAATTTGGGAAGTGAAATGCATGTGAATAAACACTGCCTTTGTCATTATTCGAAGTGTGTGTATGTGTTTTTGGGGACACCCTCTGTTAGGATGCAGTTGCAGCCCTGCAGGAGAGGACTCTGGTTCTTTATCCAGAGAATTCCTCTAAGTTGCGTGGGCAGCCTGGCCCCTGGCAGTCTAGTACCATACACGGTACAACCATGCGTCACCCTGTCTGCAACTCCCCTTGACCACACTGTTGGGGAACCAGATAGCCATCTGAAAATAGACACGTGCCTCTCCTCGACGAAAATGTCCATATGTGGGGAGTGTTGCAAAATGCCACGAGCTACACTCCACGTGGCCTGGATAAAATGCTGTCTTTCCAGAACCATCTCAGGGGCAACAATCGTCTGTCTAATTAAGGCACCAAAGACCATGTCACCAATAGCAGCAAAGGACACAATGCCACGGAGGCATCTCTTTCTCCCTGAAGGCAGGTTCTTTTGTGCTGGAGACTCCGTAGGTGGGAAGCACAAAGGGAGACAGTGCATCCTTGGGCTCTTCCATTCTGGAAGAACAGCAGGGGGTGTGAGAGGGGGCCTGTTTCTCAGGAACACACAAAACGGGCCTCTCTCCTCGTAGCAGTTTCCACCCCCATGCACATTTCCCTTCCTGCCCAGACCTGCACTCGGGTATTTCCTCTTGATTTTTTTCAGTTCAGTCTGCGGGTGTTGGTACAAGCCAAACAGATCCTTCCTGCACTTAATAAATCCAGGAGAGGCATGGAGGTGGAGCGGGGGAGGCCCTTATAAATATCTAATAGCCACCTCTGGGTAACACTTAGCCATTTTAACTCCCTGAAAGTGATGTTATTTTGAGGGTCTCCAATTGTAAGATCATGAAAGGAGCCCCGCGGAGGCTGTGGAAATGGAAGGGGGTAATGCATTTAACGTGGCTTTTCTTCGGACCACTCTTTCATCAACTATTGATTTGATTGCAAAAGCCTTTAGTCAGGGCAGGAATTCCACTGGTAACAATTAAATTTTCAAGAGATGAGCTTGTAGGAGAAATGAGGGGCCCGGGGTGGGAGGGGCTGCCGGGTGCGGCAGGCCCCTCGGATGTTAATGACTCTGTTGGAGTTACATGAAATTAACAGAAATGAGACCTATGGTTATTGAAGAGCCTCCTTTCTATTGAGAGGAGCCATTTGAGTATAACGATTGGGGATTACGGGTCACTGGAGCCTTTTAACTGTTCATTCGCTGCCTGACTGACCGCTGGCCAGAGGCGGTCCATTCAGGATATTGTGGAGTGATGCCCTTTCTTTCGGGTTCCTTTACCCAATTTTTTGGATCACACCGCAGTGCGGGCCAGTGTTAGGATTTATTTTTTCCAGAGTAAGGTTGACTGAAACCAACAGTTCTTGCAAAGTGTGCAGTAATTAACTGTTTTCCCCTATTTATCTCGATTTCCGTCTAAAAGACCTTTCCCCCCATTTCCGGAGAATCTAATTGGAATGTGGTTTCAGCGTTTCCTTCCTACACAGGCCCCAGTGACGCTAAAAGGTTACCTCGCTCTGCACGTGCATTATCTCCAAGTAGAGGCGGGGGACGTTCAGAGAACAGCAACATTTAAGACAATAGCTGCAGCTCCTGCGACTGACGGGAGTCTTTTTTCTTCCTGTAGGAACATTTTGTATGCTAATGTGCTTCCCACTCCTGCTAACTCTGGCACTGGCTGCTGAGTACCGTTAGCTCAGGTTCCATGGGAAAAGATATTCTCTGCGAGTAATGGGGTGAGAAGTGGCAAGGAGAATGCGATGGGACTGCCTGTGATGAAGACTTGACAGGAAAGAGTTAAAACCCCATCTATTGTCTGAGGCGTGCTTAGTGTTAGGAAACTGGGGCGCGTAGATGAATTCACAGGGGGCCAACCGTTTGATTTCTCTGCCTGCCGCTTGGCACGGGAGTGAAATCGTAGCTGTGTTTATAGCAGACGGTGGGATCATGTTCTCTTTTGTAGGAATTCAAGTCCATAGGATAATTTATGGGGAGCCCAGACTCCGGAGGGGAATTGGTGGGGTTAGTGCAAGGCCATACCATTGGTTTTAGCGTCACTGTGGTGTTGGTGCCATGTGCCCTCCGTTGGGTGGGTGGCCCGTGTTTCCTGGGAGAGAAATGTGCGCAGAGCCTTCTGTCGCTTTGTGCCGTGGGTCCTCTTGTCTACTTTTCACTAGGAAAGCGTGGCTGCTCTGGAGACGGGGCAGACTCCTTGACGGTGCTCACCACTCCCAGACCTCACAGTGCTGGATTGGGCTATGAATCCGCCATCAGCCTGTGACTTTATGTGCACATACTCAGGGTAAATAATTCAGGTCGTGTGGGGAAGGGTAGGTTTTTTTTTTTTTTACATAAATATTAAAGGGTTTTAAATGCTTGTTGTGCCAAAATGCCCACCACAGAGTAGATAGCCAATGTTAAACTGATGAATCCAGGCAGATGATGGGGAGGGTGGATTTCAGTTCTCAGGGGCTGGGCAAGGAAGGGCCAGGAGGCCGAGGGGCAGGTCGCTGGCAGGATGCTGCTGATGTGCACCGCCTCCCTCACAGCGATGCTATTTTAAGTAGAGGCGCCTCACAAGGTAATTAGGTAGAAGGGGACCAAGCAAACCTCCCTCAGGCGGGGGCCTGGGGCTCTGCTTCTGCATCCTCAGGCTTGTCCTAGTGTTTTGGATCCACAGATCTGTTTTAAACTGTGTGCTTTGGAGATCAAGGTTGAACGCAGACCCACTGCTGGGGTGAGACAGCAGTTAATAATAGTAATAATATCACAGTTGTAATAGTGATATTATTGTTTTTATTTTAAAACTGCAAATGATATTTTGGAATATTGTTATTGTTGTTTTTTTTTTGAATGGCTTAGACAAAAATAACCATCAGATAAGCTTTGTGGTAGATGAGAAAGAAGTTATTTTGCAAAAGACTGGACTATAAATATATATGTAACAATTCTGCTATAGCACCTATTTTCAAACCCAGAATTTGTTCCAGTGCCATTGGTGTATGTGGAAGCCATGTGAACATAAAGTGGGTCTCATTTATGTTGTCTTATATGTGATCTCGTCAGAGAGAAAGGCTGGGTGAAGGCAGAAAACTACAGTCCTGAACCAAGCCTCATAGACCGTACCCCCAGCCCCCGCCACCCCTGTGGACCCTCACAGGAGTTTCTTTCATTTGGGACCTTAACCAATAACAGGATCTGTTCCCCTCCCTTTTTAAAAACTTTATTAACATCTTATAATTGATGTCTGATGAAAGAAAAAAATGATTCTAGAATTCTACTGTCTTAGGGCGGCAACTGTAACGTAAATGCTACTTTTTGCCAGGGCATTAATGGATATTTAAGTTTCCCTGACTCAGTGACAACTACTAATCTTTATTAGTTCTCAAGCACAGAACAAATTAATAGATTTTATTATTGTTATCATAGCTTAACAAATTCCACAAGCAATACATTTTCTCTCTGCATGTGATTCATTGCCCCAAACCAGAGGCTAGCAAGGAAAATATATACAATTAAGAGATAAGTCTGGGTTCTGGCTGCTGCTGGGGATTATTCGGTGGTGTGCCCAGGGGTATCACCAATACAATGGTGAAGATGCTCCATCTTTCCAGAAGTCAGCCTTTACTCAAGGCTAAAGAATCACCTAATCTTAAAAAACTAGAGGCCCGATGCACAAAATTCATGCAAGAGTAGACCTTCCTTCCCCCAGCTGTCAGCACAAGCTTCCCTCTGGCACCCGGGACCCGGGCTTCCCTCGCAGTCCCAGCTTCATCCAAAAGGTCAGCCAGAAGGATGTCCAGTCTAATTAGCATATTAAGCTTTTATTATTATAGGTGTAAAATGGAAGCTTTTCACCCAAATGAAATATATCACAAACCCCAATACACAAAAGAAGTTTTTGGAAACTGCGTGGGCAATCGTAGTTGGCAGACCCTGGGGGAGCATGGCCCCTTCCTTCCCATGGGGAAATTCTTGGCACACTATAGCGATACATGAAAGGCACATGCCTCAAGTACCTGCCAGCTACGTCAGTTCACCATGTGTGATGAGCCACATCTGTGCACAGGTGCATGGTGTTACAACTTCCCTCCTTTCCAGACAACCTCCCAGCCACCGGTTCACAGTAACTCACAACCTTATCATGTCCAAAGCATTATGAGGATAAAATGCCATATCTACTCTATAAAAGCGAAATATTAAAATTAACCGTTTCTCCGAGACAGGGTAAGCCACGCCCACCAGCCAATCAGAGCGGGTGTATGCAAATTAGCCCAGCCAACATGGCGGCCGCCACTCACGGACCTGAGTAAACAGCCCTTTCCATTGCGGCAGGAGCGAAAGTGAAGCTGCTCTCGCTCCACTTAAACTGCCTCTAGCGAAACACAGATTTGAAACATTTGGAACAATATAACAATCATAGAATCCTCTGGAGCTGAAGGAAAGAGCAGCCCGGGCCTCACCAGTAAAAGTAACAATTGTTTCATTATAGACGCTGCGAGGTGAAGCAGAGGAGGCTTCATTAGTAGTTAGAAGGCCGCCTTAAAGGAACAGTGTATCAATTATAGGAGATAACCCCAGGTCTTCAAGGAACAATATCAATTATAGGAGAAAAAACTCCAGAAACCTGTGTCCAGCCAGCCTTGCTGGGACGTTGGGTCAATGGGAGCTATGGGCAGCCTTAAAGCCCCTCACCCAGGCTGGTCAGGCACGCCAGCAGGTGGACATCCCCCGAGGGCTCCCAGACTGCGAGAGGGCACAGGCCGGGCTGAGGGACCTCCCGAGTGCACAGAGTGGCTGCAGGGCGGGACAGCGCAGGACCCAGGACCCGTGAGTGGGAAACAGGCAGCAGGGTTGGAGGGCACCGCAAAGCGGGTAAAAGGCGGCAGGGGGTCGGCGGCCTGCTTGGTGGGCTTCCCAGGCCCTTTGCGGGGCATCGGGGAGCAGGTAGGAGGTGGCAGGGGGTCGGTGGCCTGCTTGGCAGCTGTCCAGGCCCTTGGAGGGGCATCGGGGAGCGGGAAAGAGGTGGCAGGAGGTCGGTGGCCTGCTTGGCAGTTCCCCAGACCCCTTGGCGGCACCGGGAAGTGGGAAAGGAAGGCAGCAGGAGACGGGTGAGTGGGAAAGAGTTGGCGACCTGCTTGGCGGCTTCCCAGGTCCCTTCCAGGGATCAGGGAGCAGGAAAAGGCT
>PVJC01031741.1:0-20379 GCA_004026665.1 Murina feae | reverse complement strand
TCGGAGCTGAGCTGAGGGGCGCAGCTTCACTTTCCCTCCTGCCGCAATGGAAAGGGCTGTTTACTCAGGTCCGGGAGTGGCGGCCGCCATGTTGGCTGGGCTAATTTGCATACAGCCGCTCTGATTGGCTGGTGGGCGTGGCTTACCCTGTCTCGGAGAAACGGTTAATTTTAATATTTCACTTTTATTAGTTTAGATATTAGAGGTCTGGTGCCCAAAATTCATGCACTGGGGGTGGGCAGGAGGGAGGTGGGAGGTCCCTCAGCCCAGCCTGCGCCCTCTCGCAGTCTAGGAGCCCTTGGGGGATGTCCAACTGCTGGCATAGGCCCACCTAAGCCATCAGTTGGACATCTTTAGTGCTGCTGCAGTGATAGGAGAAGCCACTTCTGCTGCATTCACCAGCCATGAGCCCAGCTTTTGGCTGAGTTGCACTCCCCTTGTAGGAGCACACTGACCACCAGGGGGAAGCTCCTTTGTTGAGCATCTGGCCCCTGGTGGTCAGTGTGCATCATAGTGACCAGTCATTCCGCCATTTGCATATTAGCCTTTTATTATATAGGATTCCAATTCACCTGAGTCTTAGTCAAGTTTTCTATTATTAAAACAATAGCAGCAGCACTGTTTTGCTCTGATTGAGCCACACAAGTTGTGATCATCAAAGCTAGTAAATGCGCTGATTTGAAATTTTTTTGTTTCTTAGACATTTATTTATAACTTGTAAGCTTGTTGCACAGGGAATACATCTTTGCTTGGATTAAAGTCCTCTGCATACAACAGTACAGGGTACACACTGGGTGATTTCAATAGCTCCCCAGACACATATGCAAATGAACATGGGGTTAAGGCTGTGGTTTCTATTAATGCCATACTTGAGATACTTATGTCATAAAAGTGAGTTTTTAATAAAATTGAATATACCTAGTAAAAAAAATAGATACTATTGCAGAAATGCCCATTAAAAATGTAGTGAATATGGGACTGTTTTCTGTTATATTTCAAACATGTAATTTCTTTTTGTTCCTGGTTTCACTGAATATAACAAAACATGGGCATGCAAAGATGTTATTTTTATTTTTGAAATTACTTATCTGTATTAAAATGGCAAGAATGGATGAGCATTGATATCTAAGAAGACACACCTATCCTAGTCTCTAAGCTCATCAATTTATTAATAGATCACTGAGAAATAATTAACAATGCAATGGAATGGCAAGCTTCACTTTCTGAATAATAGCAGAGCAGTGATTGCATGAGAATGCAGTAGGGAGGTCTTCTGACCTCAGTGGTGATCACTTAAGTCTTGTGAAATTCCTGGAGATTTAGTATAAATGATCAGGACAGCTATTATTTGTGCATTAAATATATCCAACTTAATTATAGTCACAACTCAATAATTGCTTCAGTGTCTTTTCATACATTAGGACTTTTTAAGTCTCAAAAAAACAAAACAAAACAAACAAACAAACAAAAACCAGGCACTTAAAATTTTAATTGGTAGGCTCAGTAGAAATCTTGCTTTATCCTTGATTTTATCAGAATTCATACTTTCATGTGTTATACCAAATCAACAGAATCCTCCTTTGTAATCATTAGTTTATGAAGTCCCTGTTGTCCCTGCTTGTGCCATTATATTCTTAAAATTCTTAGGAGCCTCGCCTCGGGACTGATGCAGATCTCAGCTCTGCAATGTGCTGTCTTAGTAATTAATAACTGTGAGGGGCAGTTTACTCCATAATTCAGAAATGATAGGTCTTATACGATAACAGTTACAAGCATCTATAAAATTAAGACTTACCATGGTGCTGGGAATATCATTTTAAATGCTTAATAAGTGGAACCTATAATTAGATCATAAAGTGAAAATTGGAAGAAAACAAGGGAAATAATCACAAGCTAAACCTTATACTTTTGAACTGATTATGATTCTTTAATAAAGTTAGCTATTTAATATTTAACCAATTGATGTGAATATTCTGTTTCGCAGTATATCTAAACATTAAAAGATAGTCTTTTATAACTGCTGTATTTGGAAATGACAATTTCTTAAGACAACAAACACACTGGACAGCACTTTTATCTTGTAAGCTAAATGTCATTCTTACAAAATAAAATACCTACTTAGTTCATTCAACATTTTTTAGCCATTTATCCATTGACGAAAATCTTAAATAAAATTTTAAGAAATAAAAACTAAAAATGAATATGAAAAAAATAAAAAATGTACTTGTCTCTGGCCAAGCAAATATATTTCATTTTATAAATAAAATACATGCACATGTCTGGTTTGTATTTACTTTAAGTCCTTTAGTAGATGTGAAAAACATGCATATTTTTCAGTGTTCAGTAATTGCCTGCTGGGTTTTGTCACTGAATACAAACTTTGATTCATTTCCTGTTGAGAAGTTAGCTTAAGTAATGATTGTGAATAAGAAAAGTTATAATAAACAACTGCCAATTATACCTTGAAATGTTTTGTTCTAAATTGCATATTTCACTTAAGTACATCAATAATAATATTCTCTACTATTAATCTTAACCATTTAGAGGGTTTCAGTTTTTACTTAGAAATACACAATTAATCAATGCATTTTCATTAACAACACCAGCGGGAAGCCTCTGACCTGGAACCAGGCCCCATAGTCAAGATATGGTATTAGTCTGGTTTCCTTAATCTAGGAGATGAGGAAAACTCACCCTGAGTTGCCAGTGTTCTTATATTATTTCAAACTAAGTAGTTTGATTGTGTAAATTTAAGTTACATACAGAAACATCCTCATAGTCTAGCTGCTTCATTGACCAGTGTGCTAGACCCTAGCCCCTAACAGCTATATAGATTTAAATGAATTGAAATTAACTAAACTTTAAATGTAATTCCTCAGCCCTGACCGGTTTGGCTCAGTGGATAGAGCGTCAGCCTTCAGAATGAAAGGTCCCAGGTTCGGTTCCGGTCAAGGGCACATACTTTGGTTGCGGGCACATCCCCAGTAGGAGGTATGCAGGAGGCAGCTGATCAATGTTTCTCTCTCATCAATGTTTCTACCTCTCTATCCCTCTCCCTTCCTCTCAGTAAAAAAAATCAATAAAATATATTTTAAAAATAAATAAAATAAATGCAATTCCTCAGTCTTACTGGCCACCCTTAAATTCTCAATATTCCCATAGTGCTAGAGGCTACATATTAGAAAATGCCAATAGAGGTCATGTCCACTGCAGCAGAAAGTTCCATTGGGCAGCATTGGTCTAGAGTTTCCATTTTCTGTAGTAATAAAAACTAGAGCTAAAAAGAATTACTGAAAAAAACATGAAGAGTATTCATTCCCCCCCATTTTCATTCCTTTGTGTGTTTTTTCTTTTACTCTATTTGTTCCTCAAGTCAGTATCAAACAATATAATTTCAGTTTCAAAATAGACTAAAATAATTTATAATGACATAAAAGTTAATTTAGAAAAACAAATTAAATCTTATATTTTCTGAGAAATTTAGAGAACAGTATTTTAAAAAGCACATTTTAAACACTCTGTGTTGGATAAATATTTATAAATGTAACTCCAAAATAAAGATCTATTCTTCAGTAAATTAGGCAAAATTAGGAGACAAACTTCGTTTTGATTTTCAGTACTATATGTTAGAGAGGATTATCCATCCTTTTCTATATTTTCAAGGTACATTTCAGAGTATTTTTCCATACCCACCTTTCTTAAGAAAAGTGGGCAGATCTGATACTCTCTGGGCCACTTGACTAGAAATAGGGGTCACTGAGCCCGAAGAGCAGAACACTCTGCTCCGGCTTCTAGTGGCCAGTCTGTGCTCAGGTACAATGGGTTTGCCCGCACCGGCACTGTGAATTCATGCGCAACGCACTCTCCCAGTGCCATTTTCTCTCCAGGACAAGGCTTTTTCTATTCCCCTTCAAGTTTAGACCATCTTTCAAGAGTGAACTGACTTCAATTCAGAGAAAAGTGATCTCACTTTGATCTATGAACAGTCTACAAATAAGCTTTTATCTGGAAGTCCTGCATTGATTCAACTAGGTTAAAAATTGGTTCCCATAGGGCTCTTAGCTCTATACCATTAGTTTCATTTACCAGAAACTGGGAGAGGAGAAAAGCCTTCAGTGAACTGAAAGTACAATATACAACAGTGTTTCTTAACCATTTTTTCCACTACTGGCCCCATAAAAATCTTTTCTAAATACTATTTCCTAATCACCTCATCATGGAATTTGAATACCTCAGATATACTGTAAATTCAATTACTGTATATGAACCTGTGCTTTGTACATGAAAAGAGTTAAGAAAATTTCACTTTCCAAAAATCAAAATTTACCACCTTGGAGACAATATTTCAACCTTTGATAATGCCTGATAATCAGGAATTGAAATATGAGAAATAGATACTATTTTCAAGATCCTTAACCTATGTTGCAGTGCACTGTCATGTACACTTAAAAGCTTATAGCTTGAAGATTAGGAATTATCTTTTCTGCCTGCACACATCATAATTTGCGTACATTAGTAGTTTAGCAAAGGAATAGCCTCTTTGGGCTTTCTGAGAAGTCACAGTGTCTGAAGTCACAGAACCTTGACCTTTGATATCTTATGTCACTCTACTCCATCATTTTCAATGTCACTGCTTACAGGCAGGTGAGTATTGTGAAAGAACAATAGACAAAGAGCCCTAGGCGGTTTGGCTCAGTGGCTAAAGCATCAGCCTGTGGACTGAAGGGTCCAGGTTTGATTCAGGACAAAGGCCCAGGTCCGGCTGTGGGCTCGATCCCCAGTAAAGGACGTGCAGGAGGCAGCCAATAAATGATTTTCTTTATCACTGATGTTTCTATCTCTCTTTCCTTCTCCCTTCCTCTCTGAAATCAATAAAATATATGTATATATTTTATAGAATAGACAAGGACATAGAAGCAGGGGACGGAAGAAATAGAGAAAGATGCCTAGAGATAATAGCTTAGAGCACATGTAAAACATTTCCTAATAGCCATTCATTCAAACCCACTGGCCAAGAGCTTACCTATGTTTCTTTTCATGAAACCTCTTGAAGAAGATCTTATTCCCCACCTTCCATTATCCAAATGCCAACACTTGCTAAGAAAATAATATTCAAACATTGAGCACTGAGTTCAATATGAGATTATCTGTCATAGTTTAAGGAAATAATTGCTAAAGACTTATGCCAACCTATATTCCATTCAGTCAAAACATCCCATTCCTACTGTCCCTGTAAAGTGACCTGGCTGAGGTGGGTCTGCTACAGCATGGTCTGGAATGTGTAAACCACTTGCTCTGAAGTGTCCTTGGTTAAGGAAGGTAAGATACTGTGATTTATTAGGTGGCTATAACTTGCTTGGCAGTTTGTCTAACCATTTGCCTCAAGTTTCCTCGTTCAAGCTAGAGAATTTTCCTAGCTACTTACTCACCTGCCTCAATATTATTTGACATCAATAAACCTTTACCATTAAGACAATATGTAAGGGCCTGGCCAGAGTGGCTCAGTTGGTTGCGTGTTGTCCTGTGCACTGAAAGGTTGCCAGTTGGATCCCCAATTGGGGCACAAACATAAGGCAACCGATGGATGTTTCTCTCTCACATTGAGCTAAAACCTGACATCAATTGCATAAAAAGGTGTTCCTCAGGACCACATCGCACTCTTGTGTATGTTTAGAGGTTACTGCCATCCTCGGTGATTGTGAGAATGGTCCATAAACAGGGTCAAGATGGGATATGAATGGCCAGTGATACATGTTGATCATCTGATCTGAGGTGAAATAAAAACAATTTCTTAACTAGACTGTGCTTTTTTAAACTCAAGGATGGAATCTTTACTTTTTCACATCTCTCATTTTGTCTTTCTTCATCACAAATACGTGAGTATGTAAATCAGGAGATCATTAAAGAAGAAAGAAGACAGCTTTTCATTATTTATTTAGACAAAACATACAGTACTTGAACTCTGTGGGGTGCACAAGGGGTTTCCATGGAAACTCGGAGTAGAAGTTGAAAGCTCAGGTTTGCACGAGTGAAGATTTTGTAGTCATCTAAGTAAAGATATCAGCTAGCCTGCAGATTTCAGAGTCTACAAAGACTGGAAAACTAGATTGATTTGGTGAAAGAATGCCTGACTAGGCCAGCAGATTGTGGTAGCCATCACCAGCCAATGTAACATTTGCAAATTCAAGCAACTAAACTTTAAAAGTGAGTTGCATGATAAATGGGCTTTGCCTCTCCTCTCCTCCCACTGCTCTGGAAATCTAAGATTAAGCAAAAGTCATTCATATGTGTTTTAGTGAATTTCTACAGATTCTAAGGTGACTTTTAGTTTTGCTTTTGGTTTTTCTACTTTTGTTTCCATCAACTTAAAGTCTAGTATGGATTTTTTTTAAAACCACAGTTGATAAGTTCCAGCCACTTTAAAATACAGATATTAATATTTGTGGTCCCAGTAATCAGAAACCACACTTCTAGAAATTCATTTGTATGTAGAAAATAGATAAAAGGATTACAATAGATAGAGCTGCCTACGTTTGTTTCTCCCTTCTACAATAACTAGAAATTGTATTTCTTTTCACAAAGCATTATAAGTTTAAACCACAAAAGTTACTTTTCAAAGGCCCCTTCGAAAATTCCTTATCTAAGTGTATCTTGCAAAAATTCCCCTCCACGCCCATTTTTTGTTTGTTTGCTTGTTAGTTAGTTTTTTAATTTATAGACGTGATTCCAGTATTGCATACCTACCATTTGTTGTTTTTCAAAGTGACAAGTATTGAATATATTCTTCAAAATATAAAGCTAAAAGATTGATTTGGTGAACTGATGAATGTCTGAGTCAAGGGAAGAAGGAATAATTATCAGTGAGAGGGAGGAAGCAGATGGTAAATTTCTTTGGTCATTGTCAACCCATTTAAAATATTCAAATTCAAAAAGGTTACCCTAGAAAACTGAAAAGTAGGTTTTTTTTTAACCACCACTACTTCCTCCTCCTCTCTGTGCATAAGAGAAAAGTAACATGCAGCCCTTGTCTTTCTATTTTGTTTTGTTGTGAACCAGGTTTCTGAGGCTTGAGCAACTGGAAGAATGGAGTTGTCATCAGCTGAAAGTGCAGAAACTGCAGTGGAGCAAGCTTGGAGTAGAAGTTTAAAGCTCTGGTTTGAACATGTGAAGATACTGTAGTCATCTAAGTAAAGATGTCAGGTAGCCTGCAGATTTCAGTCTACAAAGTCTGGAAAAGAGATGAGTGTAGAGAACAGAAATGCACCAAGCACACAGCCCTGTGGGACCACTGCGTGGAGTCAGAGAAAGAGAACAAACCGGAAAAACAGACTGAGAAGGAGGCACCTCCCTGCACAGCACCGGCAGACATCATTTGTATTTTTGTTTCAGTAAACGACATCTCTTGAAATCACGCAATTAGCGGCCCATCTGAGAAAGTGTGATGTGAAGTAGAATAAACAAAAGAGTTTGGTATCCTAGAAACCAAGTAGAAAAAGTGTCCAGGTTAGAAAGTTATCATCCATATAATGAAGTATGATAAAGGCTGAGATTGGACCATCATAGTGTGCATTATAGAGGTCACTGATGACTGATAAGAGCAGTTTTCACTGATCCATGGAGGCAAAAGACTAAAAAGAATAAGCTCAAGAGAAATGGGAGAACATGAATGGAGATTGGGATTAGAGATCAATTTTTTTTCTTAAAATATATTTTTATTGATTTCAGAGAGGAAGGGAGAGGGAACTACAAATAGAAACATCAATAATGAGAGAGAATCATTGATCGGCTGCCTTCTGCACGCCACCCCACTGGGGATCGAGCCCACAACCGGGCATATGCTATTGATCAGAATTGAACCCAGGACCTTTCAGTCCACAAGCAGATGCTCTATCCACTGAGTCAAACTGGCTAGGGCTAAAGATCAATTTTAAAGTAGATTTTTAACTTATTTTGTTTTTTTGCAAAAGAGAGCAGAGAAACAGGGCAGTAACTGGTTAAGTGGGCCAAAAAAATATTTTTTTAAAAGAATTATAGGATGGAAGAAATAACAGCAATTTCTCCAGGAAGGGAAGACTGATTATGAAAATGGGGAGAGGGGAGAATCACTAGAGTGATGTCTGTGAGTAAGCAAATGTGGTGCACAAGTGAAGCAACAAATTTTAACTGAGAGCACTATCTAAAGAAGACAGCCATGGGATCCTGGAGAAGAAGCAGGTCAGTAGATGGACATGGTGATGGGAGTCTGAATGCTTTCTGAGGTGTCACAGATTGGGCTGTCTTGAAGCAAAGCTGAGATGGAGTTTGAAATATTGAATATTTATTAGGAATCTACACAGATGGGAAAGAGGGAGGAAGCAGGATTCAGTGGAAGAAAAATTCAAACTACAATGAATGCATGACAAAGCCTTAACCAACCCCAAAGAGAGCTTTGGTGTCTTTATGCCGCCACACCCCCATCCCTCCTAAAAAGACTTTGGATTTGAGCTTCCTCTGGAGGAGTGTACTCTTGGGCTCTTGCTCATGAGGTACTTTGCAGGAGTAGATTGCAGAATACACTTCCTGACAACTAGCTCTCCCAGCAGGGAGGGTCACGGCTCTTTCCTTGAAGGGGGATGTGGGTAATACATCTCTATATTTTCCTGTACAAAGAGGCAAGTAAAATTGGTACTTGGGAGTGAAGAAGGACAGTGAAATCAGGGGTGGGAAAGTGCAGGGCTCGAAGATAGAGAAGTATGAAATTGTCACCTAGGGTTACAGATCAGTGAATGGACTCTGTACAGCGTCACGGGTGCATTTTAGGTTTAATAGTTATAAATCCCAAGTAACATCAGACAGTATGGAGGTTTGGTTTTCTCCCATCATGTTTGCCTGTATATGTATAGATGCAGCCACAGAGTGAGAGAGAGGAAGAACTGAGAAATCAAACAGTTAAAAGGGGGCCAGATCATTGAGGGACTTGCAGGCCATTTAAGGACCTTGCCTTTTTATTCTGAACAAGAAGAGAAGCCATTTCAGATTATTTGAATCCTTTTGATTTTGAAAAATAATACACATATTGGAAATTGCATAGAATATGAATGCACATCTCAATATATTTTCAGAAAGTGATCACCTATATAACTCTATCCTGGCCAAGGAAGGGAGCAATGCCACACCTGTGAAAACTCTCCTCTTACCCTCTCTCAATTGTTATTATCTTCCTCACTGTTAATGGTATTTATGTTGCTGACATTTATGCTAATTTCTTTCTTAGTTTTTTTTGTCATAGTTGTGCCATTGAAGCTTGTATTCCTAAAAAGTAAAGATTAATTTTATCTTTTTCTCTTTTTAAGCTTTTCATAAATGGAATGAAACAATATATACTTTCTGTGGCTGGCACTTTTGTTCTACATTATGGTTTTGATTCATTCACGTTGTTGTATTTCTAAGTTCAGCCAATCACAGGATTACATCTGGGTTTGGTTTTTAGAAATGTTAACCCTGTAACTACAGGAGGTAATTTTGTGGAGGGAGATGATTTTGGTTGTGTTTATTTCAGGACTAGAGGCCTGGTGCACAAAAATTTGTGCACTCGGGGGGGTGGCGGTCCCTCAGCCCGACCTGTGCCCTTCACAGTCTGGGACCTTTCGAGTGATGTCTACCTGCTGGCCAGGCCTGCTCCCTGGGGGATCAGGCCTAAGCTGGCAGTCAGACACCCCTCTGGCAGCCCGGGAGTCCTCGGGGGATGTCCACTTGCCAGTGGGGAGCAGGCCTAAGCTGCAGTAAGACATTCTTAGTGCTGCTGAGGAGGCAAGAGAGGCTCCCACCACCAGGGTGGTACTGGCAGCTGGCAGCCGGGCTTGTGGCTGAGCAGAGTTCCCCCTGTGGGAGCTCACTGACCACCAGAGGGCAGCTCCTGCATTGAGCATCTGCCCCTGGTGGTCACTGTGTGTCGTAGCGACCAGTCATTCCCAGTGGTTCTGCTGTTAGGGTCAATTTTCATATTACCCTTTTATTATACAGGATAATACAGATGTTCTCTGGGTCCTTACCCAGGTTGTGAGATTGGAATTTAAAGCCCTTGATGGAGAAAATAAGACATTGGGGGATGGGGGTAGCAATTTGAATCTGTGCCAGTAACCTGCCTTCTAACGCACACTCTTGCTTCCAATAATTAACTCCATTTGTGAAAGAATGTAGGAGGCTAGCAGCCCGACTCTGTACCTAGTTAATCAGTATCCCTAATGCACATTTTTGTTAGCCTATAATCAAGTCACTGCCTCTTCCTTAATTATCTGGTCTTGCAAGACCTATTTACCTAAATACTCCCATTTTACCAGGGCCATAAACCATAAACCATACACAACCCTCACAGGGGGTTGTCAGTGTGGTCTCAAGTCCCCCATCCGGACACATGGGCTTTTTGCAAAGCCCATGAAAGATCCAGAAGTCTGATCCATATTTGGGGGACAAAGAAACCAAAGGGTATAAAGGGAAAGTCTCCTCCATATTCGGGGGCTCAGGATTTAAAAACAGGCTCCCCTGAGTCACAGTACTAGTACATGTGAAACATCTGAAAATAAGTGGGTTTATCCTGAATCTCTGAGTACTCCTGCATATTTTTCGGTCACCTGGTAAATTCTGTAACACCCTGATCTCATCTTCTCCTTTCTCCAAACTCTCCAGGACACTTAAAGCCACTGACCCAATGGGAAGTCCTTATTCTTCATCCCCACAATCATGTTTTATGGCAGCAACTACTTGATCACTTACTTTGTCTTCTGTAGACACTAGCTGTTTAGTTATTGCATACCATGGACTACTTGTGTTTTATTTACCATGGCCATAGAGTCAGTGATACCTTTAAATCTGATCGGATACAGATTCCTGTCTTTAAAATTCCACTGCTTTTTCCCTCTAACACACTTCCATTACCAAAACTCTACCAATAAAGGTTCAATCAGGAAAATAGAACCAATAAAAGTATTATGTCAATAAAAAGGTTACTATAGGCATTAGAACATACACAAATGTAGGAGGAGTTGGAAAAGGGAAGACAGGAGGCAAAGAGTTGAGAAATAACAGTGAGTTGCTAGCATGACAGGTAGGAGCACCAACTTCATCTTGGCCTCATAAAATTAGGTTGCATTGTTTCTTATTTTTCTATTTCCTGGTAAAATTTATGTGAAATGACCTTTTTTCCCTCCAAAAATATCTAGTAGAATTGACTAGCAAAATTATCTAGGCCTGGAGTCTTCTCTGTAGAAAGCTAGATTCTTTTTTATATGGATTCTAATTAATAGCTAAAGAGCAATTCTAATGTTTTATTTTTCCTGTGTTTATTATTGTTTATTTTTCTAAGAATTGTCTACTTTTATATCTACATTTTTAAATGTATAGCATTGTTCATAATATTCTTTTATTTTCCTAATATTGGACTGTATGAATTAATGGTTATTTTAACTGTATGAATATAATGTTTGAATTAACTGTATGAATATAATGTTTAAGCAAATTTCTCCATAATATCATCATCATAAATTTCAAAAAGTATAAACACTAGGACCAAAGGCTAGTGAAAGACTTCTTGTACATATTACTAAATTTAACCTTTATAAAGTTTGATACTACAAATGGTATAGAACAATGCACATTTTTTGTAGTCTCAACCATATTTATAATAATCATGTTCCTTTTTATCCATTTTTGTCTATTTGATATACTGAAAAGAATATTCTTCTACTTAATTTTATTTGCATTTCTTTATTTATTTGAAGGCTGAGCATTCTTTTTCTTTTCTAAAAAATATATTTTATTGATTTTTTTTACAGAGAGGAAGGGAGAGAGATAGAGAGTTAGAAACATCGATGAGAGAGAAACATCGATCAGCCGCCTCCTGCACACCTCCCACTGGGGATGTGCCCGCAACCAAGGTACATGCCCTTGACCGGAATCGAACCTGGGACCTTTCAGCCTGCAGGCTGGCACTCTATCCACTGAGCCAAACCGGTTAGGGCTGAGCATTCTTTTTTTAAATTTTTATTGGTCATATATATTTCTTTGTGAATTGATAGTCCACATCCTATGAGTTACATTTTGATTTAAGTCTAAACTGGTAAAATCTACAAACAAGAAAAAAGTCAAACTCTTCAATATGACAACTAACCAAATAATGTTACTAGTAGTATGATACTGTTTCTTACTTAAAATAAGAAACAAGTTGTACTTTTTATGTGTATGTGTGCAATAAAATTTTACAGCTATTTTACATAACTTTTATCTGTCAACTTTATTTGTGGAGATCTATTTTTATGCTTAATTTTCAAGATAATACAAGACATATAAATGTTTGCCAAATTATCATTAATATCATCATTATGATATCAAAATGTCTCTTGAAATAAAATTGCTTGTATAAATAAATAAAATTAAGATGAGACAGATGCATTAAACAGATCTTAGAAGTCTTTGTTGCTAAAAATATCCAAAATAGACTCCTAAAATTGATACAAAATACAGCAACAAATAAAACAAGTTTTTGATTGCTATTATAAAAACAATCTATAATTTTTTACTCATTACTTTACATCAATTTTTGAAAGAACTGATTTACAACTAATTTAAAAAGCAATCCACATTTCCAACTATTTAATAGGTACAGGAATGTTATGAAGTATTACCCCATGGAGTGTACATAAATAAAATTCTTGGATATACTACAGCTTAATTGTGTAACTGCTCTAACAAGTATTCTTATTATAAAATCCTTAGAAAAATAAAAACTGTAAGTGGATGAACAGAAAAGTGTATCACTGCATTAACCTTATATTATTTTTGTTCAAGTGTTTATCTCTTTGCCCTTTTATCAGGGCTGTGTGGATATTAATATGTGCTGATCATTTTCTAAAAGAATTTCCTTAGCACCAATGCCTCCTTAAGCATAAATATAATAGTTTTATTTTCTTAGTTTTTGATGTAACAGTTCTTTTTCTATTCCCTAATTCCAGCTTCAGAAAATTTTGCAGTTTAGCATGGCCTTGTGAAGAGCCCAGAATAATGGTTCCAAGCTCAGATTCTAGAATCAGACGACTATATATTCAAAATTACTTCATTATTACGAGCTGTAAAAAAATTTGATAACACCCTTAACCACTGCATGGCCTCATTTTCCTTCTTTATAAAATTATAATAATAGTATTTCCTACTTCACGAAGTTATTGTGGCAATTAAAAGACAAATCATGTAAAATATATCCCTTTTCTCAGGGACTGACACCTGAGTTAGTTAATTCAAACCCTAAACCTGAGTCATTCTGAATGACTTCCCTTCTCTACCCCACTCCCTAACTCCAAGTCTTGTCAGTCAGTTCATGTTCCTGAAATTTCTATCATCAAATCATCTCCCACCTCAACCACTGAAAATCCTCTTCATCACTCTCCTGCATTGCTTTCATCAGTAATTTCCTAGTTTGCCTCCTTCCATTTCCTCCTCCCACTCATTCTTCCAGATAGTAATATTTCCCAAATAGGAAAGTAACCCAGTGTGAAAACATATATCATCCATTATTCTCTACCATCTATAAAGTTAGCTCTCTGAAAGGTATACTTAAGGATACAACAGGATGGATGCTAGCTTATTGGGTGACCAACATGGAGATGAACCTTCCTAAAACCCCAGCAGTTTTGTCATTCTTATGATAGCCCTATGTGAGCCCCCAAAGCTGTCATTTGGCCTTCAGTTTCTAGCTTCTGGGATTGATTACCTCCTCCCTCTATCCATTAAATCTATCTGCCTGCTGGGTTCTAGAAATAGCTTAACTGTTTTATAGTTCCACATTTTTTTCTCTCTTATTCCTTATTTTTTGAAGAACCAGCTCCAAAACGTGTCCTCTGTGAATTATTTCTTATCTTTCCTTTCCCCATGCCTAGCTGAGATAGACTTGACCTCTCTCATCTCTATGTTCCCACTATACTCTGTACAAACATGCACTGTATGCTAGCACTTGGTGCCCTTGTTTCTGTATTTCCTACTAATGCACTCTAAAGGTTGCATCCTCAGCATGAAATGCACAGCCAATAAAAAGCACCAAACAAATGTTCATTATTGAATAAACGAATGGATGAAAGTTCAATGGCTCTCCAACCTCAATTTCACTAGGGTGGTTAATCAATAGAAATAGAACAGCAAACTACATGTACTTCCTTGTCGGCTGCTACAAAAGATTGACAGATTTGTGCTTTTATTATTATTATTATTATTTTCCATGCTTACAGATAAATCTACTGCGTAGCCTCAAATGACTTCCTCATCCTGAAGCTATTTTTCAAAGCAAAGGAAACCTGGAGGAAACAAAACAAAACAAAACAAAACAAAACAAGTATCTCCAGGAACACAAACTATTTTCTTATTCTTTAAATTCCTTGGAAACCTTATTTTTTATATGTATACATATATTATTCATTACTCTCCGCTATCTATAAAGTTAGCTCTCTGAAAGGTATGCTTATGGATAGAGCAGGATGAATATTAGCTTATTAGATGACCAATATGGAGATGAAGTCCAAAAAACCCAGCAGTTTTGTCATTCGTAAATATTTGATAGCTCTATTTTGATATCTAAAGTTGACATTTTTTAAGCAAATTTTATTATCTTCAGAAAAAAAATAACTTTGCTGTTCCATAATGTTATACTTTCCCCATTAGCATTGATAGGATAGTCTCAAAACCAGTTCCAAAAAAAGGTGAATCTACTTTCTATTGATATCTCTGATCCATTTTTTGAGGCACCACCGACCTGAAAACCTGTGCTACAACAGATATTTGATGCCCTGAAAAATACTGTCAAGTTATTAAAAGAAGCATTCCACCAATGCCTGTGGAATTTATCTGAAATCAGCTAATAAAGACCACTACATTTTAGGAATGTAAGAGAATCCCACAGGTTATGAATCAGCAAAAAGCATGGGGAAACAATTTTATGATTACTATCTGTGAAATACTTTTGTGTGCTAGCAGTAAGGAAACATGTGATCTGACAGTGCTGGTCCTCAAGGAGGTTATACCATCTATATTATTGCACAGATCTATAGGGAAGATCAACACAATCAGTTACAATAAAATGTAATGAGTACTATGACCATGTAAGAGGAGCACTTTCTGAGAACTGAAATCTTATATTTCATGTTGCACTCACAGACATAAAACTTTTTAAATGAGTTTTGTAAGGGGCAATGCTGGGAACAGTCTAAGTGTCCATCCAGTTCCAATGGCTATATCCAAGAGTGTCTAGATGTATTCTTTGACCGGAAATTTATGGAAACCAAAAATGTATTAACTAGCACAATTGAACCCACTTTATAAGAGCAATCTGCTTATTTTTCCTTTCTGTAACAAAAGTTAGTCATGAAATTACAAGAGAGTTATATACAATCCTCCAGGTCTTCCAACCTGAGGACATGAAGAGATGCTTACACTGGTTATGCCTAAAAAGGAGGGTCTCATTCTGGCCTAGTCTCCATTTCTCCTTCCAGAGCCTTTTCGGGATGATGTTGTGTCCCACTGGGTCCTCCCTTTTCTAAAGCTATGTATCATCATTTCTAGTATTTATAGAATATCCTTGGACTTTGTGAACTTATTCAGATTTCACCTTTCATCACAATATGCCAGGAATGAGCTCTGTAAAGCGGAGACAGACAACCAAATTTATTAGGCTAAAGACAGTGCCCCTTCTAGTGGAAGAATGAATTCCTGTTTATAGTCTCAATGACAAAGACATTCCCCACTGTGCAGAATAATACATGCCAGATATTTTCTAGATGTTAAACATTTCCTCTGTTCCTGGCTATCGTCACTCAGAAGTTTTTCCTATATAGCTATTTAAAATCAACATTCTTTAGGACAATGTTTCTCTAGGATCATATATTCTTACAGGTATAAAAATTGCATAAGAAATGAAAAAGACATTTTCACAGAATGAAATTTTATTTCTTAACTCAATGTTTTCCAAACTGTGGTCTGTGGATTTGTTCCTGGGTGTCCATAATAAAACATTTTTAAAGGATTTATGCATTATGAAATTTCAGAAACATTTATATTGTTACTAGAGGCCTGGTGCACAAAAGTCATGCACCGGGGGGGTGGGTCCCTCAGCCTGACCTGCACCCTCTCCAATCTGGTAGCCCTAATGGCTTAGGCCCACTCCCTGTGGTTCTCTGCTGTCTGCAGGACCTGGCTGCTCTGTGCCCACTGCCCAGAGGCTGTCCATGGCCTAGACTCTCCACAGCCAGGGCAGGACGCTTGTGTCATTGCCATGGTGATGAAGCAAGCATTCCAGCAGGCTGCTCACGCTGCCCGCTCTCAGCAGCTGGCCCCCCAGGACTGGGGGACTCCAGAGAGGCTGAGGGGACTGGGCGCCGCCATCTTGTGGCTATGGGCGCCACCATATTTGTGATGGAGTGATGGTTAATTTGCATATTACTCTTTCATTAGATAGGATACATGTTCCCAAAGAAGCAAACCTTGAGACTCTCTCCAGCCCCTCTCTTCAGGTACTATGTTTTTAGAAAGATGAAAGCCATGGACCTCCTCTCCTAGAAAAAAAAAAAAGTGTATCTTACAGGTTTTTAATGGGTTCTACAACATTGGAGAACAATAAAAACCTCAGGTTGCCCAGCTGGTGTGGTTCAGTGGTTGAGCATCAACCTATGAACCAGGAGGTCACGGTTCAACTCCCAGTCAGGGCACATGCCTGGGTTGTGGGCTTGATCCAAGGTGTGGGGTGTTGTGCAGGAGATACACAATCAATGATTCTCCGTCATCACTGATGTTTCTATCTCTCCCTCCCTTACCCTTCCTCTCTGAAGTCAATAAAAAATACATATTAAAAAACAAAACAACAAAAAACACAAACCCAGGTTAAAAACCAGAGACTCTAGCTTGGAACAAGCAGTTTCCTAGTCTAAGACGAAATATTTTAATAGTACTCTCAGGCTCCGTGATCATAGCAAGATGAGGTATCTCTTAGAAATGTGTACTAGCATGAATTTCTGCCAGCTATCATCTATGACAGTTTTCCCCAAAATGTGTTCTGGAGAGTAATGGTACAGGGAAATGTTCTAGGAAAAAAAAATACAGGAATATATTTTATAGTCCATATAGTAGACTGAGTCATATGAATATTCCTTTTATAGAAGATTTCATATGGATCAAACAATATTTGAATGTTATCAATAAATTAAAGCCTACAATTTTCTTCTGTCCATAAACATTTTTCTGCCATAATCTTGCTAAACAAAATTCATTAGCTTACGTTATTGCCAATCTACGCTAATAAAAGAGTAATATTAAAAGTGACCGCTTCTCCAGGATGCCTAAGCCATGCGCACCAGCCAATCAGAGAGGCTGTATGCAAATTTACCCAGCCAAGATGGAGGCCAAACACCACAAAACTAGATCAAACAGGAGGCTTCCATTGCACCAGGAGTAAACTCTCTGCCTAGACTGGCTGGGCCTCTCTCTGCTCAAAGCAGCACAGTTGCAATTATAGAAGCCATGGAACTGAAGCAAACAGAAGGCTTTGTTACCTGCCTAGACCTCGGCTTAAAGCAACAGTGTTTCAATTATAGAAGATAAATAAACCCCAGAAACCTGATTCCAGCCAGCCTTGCTGGGATGTTGGGTCAATGGAAGCTGTGGGCAGCCTGAAAGCCTGAAAACAGCCCTCAGCCCCGCACCCAGGCTGGCCAGGTACCCCAATAGGGCCCCGAATTCTGAAGGGACTGTGGGCAGCCTGAAAACAGCCCTCAGCCCCTCACCCAGGCTGCCCAGGCACCCCAGTAGTGACCCGAACCCTGAATGGACTGTGGACAGCCTGAAAACGGCCCTTAGCCCGTCACTCAGGCTGGCCAAACTCCAATGGGGTGAGGGTCCACACTGGGGGCTTGGCCAGCCTACAAACAGCCATCAGCCCCTCACCCAGGCTGACCAGGCACGCCAGCAGGTGGACATCCTCTGAGGGGTCCCAGACTGCGAGAGGGCACAGGCCAGGCTGAGGGACCTCCCAAGTGCACAAATTTTTGTGCACCGGGCCCCTAGTAAATATAATAATTATAGTTAGTCACAAATCAAACTGAGGACAAAATAAATGAACAAGCAAAAGAGAAACAGCCTCACAGAGAACAGACTAACAGTTTCCAGTTGAGAGGGGGCTAAGGAGCTGGGTGAAAAAGGTAAACAATTAAAAAGTACAAATTGATAGTTACACAATCATCACGAGCATGTGAAGTACAGCATAAGAAATATAGCCAAAATAATATTCAACAGCTATGTATGGTGCCAGGTAGGTAACTGAAATATTGGGGGAATCATTTTGTAAAGAACCTGACTCTCTAATCCTTATAAGTACACCTCAAACTAATACAAATGAATATTGAATATAAACTGTACTAGTAAAACTCCTGAATGTTATAGAACCACAGAATGAAAGGCTTTAAGAGCTGTCATTATGGTTTTGCACACTGTAGTGGCTACTGAGAGAGAGTATTTTAGAAGTTCATCTTGACCATCCAAATATTATATATCCTATGTTATACCATAACTGTACCACTATTTTAGCATGGGTTTGTGTATATATCATCATGTATATATCACATTTTAATAGGGAGTCTATGCTAATAGATTTTATTCTGTTGTTTTTGTTGTGTGTTGTCATTATTATTATTTGGGTCATATCTCTCACTAGAAATAATGTTTACCCTATCTAGCCTCAATATAAATAAAAAGCTTTCAGCTCATAAAGTCAGTTTGTTCTGTTTGGAAGATGGTTTAATATGACCAACTACAAAATAAGCCAATGTAATATTTATTTCCATTTCACCAACATTATGAGTAGAAGTTAAAGGTACTAAACAATTAAAATATGCATAACAGTCAGGTTTTTTTATACTAGCCTTCAAATATCTGTATGTATATATACATATATAAGTATCTAATCCAATAAAAGCGTAATATTGAAATTGACCATTTCTTTGGGACGCCTAAGCCACGCCCACCAGCCAATCAGAGCGACTGTATGCAAATTAACCCAGCCAAGATGGAGGCCGGCAGTCATGGAGCTGAGTAAACAAGCAGCTTCCATTGCAGCAGGAATAAAACTGTTTTTGAGCTGGGTTTCTCCCGGCTCCAGGCAACAACATATTTGCAACATTGTCTCAATTATAGAAGCCTCGGAGGTAAAGCAAACAGCAGTTCTGGCTGCGACTACTAAGGCAACATTTTCTGAATTATAGAAGCCATGAGCTGAAGCAGACAGGAGGCTTCCTTACCTGCTTAGGCCTTGGCTTAAAGGAACAGTCTATCAATTATAGAAAGATAAATAAACCCCAGAAACCTGCTCCAGCCAGCCTTGCTGGGACATTGGGTCAATGGGAGCTGTGGGAAGCCTGAAAGCCTGAAAACAGCCCTCAGCCCATCACCCATGCTGGCCACACCCCAGTGGGGTGAGGGTTCCCACTGGGGGGCTTGGTCAGCCTGCAAACAGCCATCAGCCCCTCACTAAGGCTGGCCAGATACCCCAGTAGGGACCCAAAACCTGAAGGGGTTGTGGGCAGCCTGAAAACAGCCCTCAGCCCGTCACCCAGGCTGGCCACACCCCAGTGGGGTGAGGGTCCACACTGGGGGGCTTGGCCAGCCTACAAACAGCCATCAGCCCCTCACCCAGGCTGACCAGGCACGCCAGCAGGTGGACATCCCCAGAGGGGTCTCAGACTGCTAGAAGGCACAGGCCGCCGGGCTGAGGGACCTCCCGAGTGCACAAATTTTTGTGCACTGGGCCCCTAGTATATAATATAAAAAAATATACATGTACTTTTATATTGAATGTGCAGAAGGAATTTTTGATATTTTTCTTCATTCGTTATTCTCATTATTTTACCACTGAAACACAAATTTGTACCTCATTTCCAAGATACTAAGTAATTGTACATATCTAAGCCAGCAATGGTAACAATTTCGGTACAGAGCACACAATTGAGTCAAAATGAGATGTAATTTTTTGTTGCTAGTAGCTCAAAACAAACACTTTCGTTTGATAGATGGTATTACTAAGTTATTTCTCAACATTAATTTCAGGCACACTATAATAATTGTTTCATTGGTTTTTCTGGAACATAATTGCTACATAACTTTGGGATCAGACTAGGTCACACAATGAGTAGTAGAGAAAAGCTTTTAGAATATTGGCAATTTATTTGCAGAAAAGGGCACAACTGTGTATTAAATCATAAATAGTGTAACTGCAACATTACCTGAAAATGATTTTTCACAAGTAATTTTCATTTTCCAGCTTGCATTCTATTAAAGTATCCTTTTTTATAGTTATACCTCAGAGCTTATTATGATTGT
>PVJC01031740.1:0-20372 GCA_004026665.1 Murina feae | reverse complement strand
GGCCCACGATTGCACACGCCTGGTGGGCCCACACCGCTGAGGGGACACACCTGGCGCAGAGCTGGGTGGCAAGCCAGGGGCGGACGCTGGTGCAGAATTCCTCGGTGGGGCCCTGCTGCTGAGCAAACACACCCGGGGTAGAGCTGGGCAGTGAACTGGCTTCGGATTCTCCGCACTGTGCAGCAGACGCTCCTGCACGCCCTGTGGAGGCCCCTGGGAGGCGGATGAAGGTAGCGGACCCTGGACGGGTGTTCCTGGACACCCTGCGGAGGCCCCCAGGGCAGAGCCAGGCAGTGGACCCAGGACAGACGTTCCTGGATGTCCCGCAGAGGCCCCCAGGGGGCAAAGCCAGGCAGCAGACCCAGGACGGCTGCTCCTGCACACCCTGCAGAGGCCCCGTGCTCCTGCATGCTCCGGGGAGGCCCCCAGGGGGTGGAGCCAGACAGTGGACCCAGGACAGGCGCTCCTGGATACCCCTTGGAGGCTCCCAGGGGCGGAGCTAGGCAGCAGACCCAGGACAGCGGCTCCTGGACACCCCGAGGAGGCCCCAGGCCAGACCCCCCTCCACTGAGCTCACACACCTGGCACAGCTATGCTGGCCGGCTGTGGAGGCTCCCAGTGCAGAGCTGCCCTGCCAGCCTCCATCTTGGCTGGGTTAATTTGCATACAGCTGCTCTGATTGGCTGTTGGGCGTGGCTGTGAGCAGAGGCTCAGCCAGCCTAGGCAGGCAGTTGCAACAGAAGCCTGTGGTTTGCTCTAGCTCCATGGCTGTTGGCCTCCATCTTGGCTGGGTTAATTTGCATACAGCCGCTCTGATTGGCTGGTGGTAACGGTCAATTTGCATATTTCTCTTTTATTATATTAGATACTAATAGCCCATTGCAGGAAGATTCCTGCAAGAATAGGGCTTCCTGAGCCAGACCAAAGCAGAGAAGGTAGCAAAGCCCGCCTCGACTCCCCTCTCTGTTGCTTCGGCTCCCTCCCATCTCTGCTGCCTCAGCTCCTGTCTCTGCTGCCTCAGCTCCCTCCTGTCTCTGCCACCTCAACTCCCATCTCTGCCGCTTCGGTTCCCCACCCCACCCCCCAGCCCTGCTTCTCTTTCCCTTCTTCACCATCTCCACTGCCTCAACTCCATTCCCTTATCCTCCGCTTGGCTCCCTTCTGCAGCACTTGGCTTCCTTCTACACTGTCTTTAGTTTTTGCTCTCCTGTGTATGCAAATTAACTGCCATCTTTGATGAGTTAATTTGCATATGCTTGCTCTGATTGGCTGGTGGATATAGCTTGACCGGTGGGCGTGGCTTAGGTGTCTTGGAGTGGTGGTTAACTTGCATATTATTCTTTTATTAAAGTAGACTAGGGGCTGGTGCACAAAAATTTGTGCACTCAGGGGTGGGGGTCCCTTCTGCCCAGCCTGTGCCCTTTCACAGTCTGAGACCCCTTAGGGGGTGTCCACCTGCTGGTGTGCCTGGCCAGCCTGGGTGAGGGGCTGAGGGCCGTTTTCAAGCTGCCCACAGCTCCCATCGACCCAACGTCCCAGCCAGGCTGGCTGGAATCAGGTTTCTGGGGTTTATTTATCTTCTGTAATTGAAACTTTGTTGCCTTGAGCGGAGGCCTAGGCAGGCAAGGAAGCCTCCTGTTTGCTTCAGCTCCGTGGTTTCTATAATTGAAACATTGTTGCCTTCAGTAGAGGCCCAGCCAGCCTAGGCAGGCAGTTTCCTCCATAACGGAAGCCTCCTGTTTTCTCTAGCTTTGTGGCTGCCGGCCGCCATCTTGGCTAGGTTAATTTGCATACAGCTGCAGCTGCTCTGATTGGCGGGCATGGCTTGGCTGGCGGGTGTGGCTTAGGTGTAAGGGAGTGAGGGTCAATTTGCATATTACTCTTTTATTAGATTAGATAATATGCAAACTGTCCCTTCAGGAATTTGGCCGGGAGACTGTGAGTTTGATTGCTCACTATGATGTGTGCTGTCCACCAGGGGGTGGCACAGAACATGGCAGGTGACCAGCAGCAGAGGTGGGGCGTTGAGGGAGTGAGGAGAGGAGGAGGCAGGGAACCACATGGTGGTAGCGCACAGGTGGCAAGGGAAGCGGGAAGTGGGGAACCTGATTGGCCCTGATCACCAGCCATGAATTTTGTACACTGGGCCTCTAATATATATCCTATATAATAAAAGCCTAATATGCTAAGTGTCCGGTTGGCCAGTTGGCTGTTCAACCAATCAAAGCATAATATGCTAATAATATGCTAAGGCTGCACAACTACTCACTCTGACCTGCACTGACCACCAGAAGGCAGATGCTCCAACTGGTTGGTTAGCTTACTGCTGGGGTCTGGCTAATTGGGACTGAGCAAGACAGGCCAGACATGCCCTGGAGTGAAGCAGGGGATTTCCCAGGGGTGAGGACGGCAGAGCCCCTAGTGCTAGGACGCTTGCATGCACGACTCCGGAGACCAGGTTTTGTGACGCAGGTCTAATTTTATTGAGGAAGTACAGAGTATTTATAGGTGGAGGTGGCCAATCATGGAACATCATCTTAGGGAGCCAATGAGCGTAAAGGTTGGGTACGGTGTATGTGGCTATAGGAGGGGCTCAGGCGGTGTGCCAGAAAGATCTGAACTGCTGGAGTGCGCTCACAGCATTGCATCAGCCACTGCACCGAGACAAAACCTCCTGTGCTCTACCTACACTGGAGCCCTCTCGAGGTCTCTCCCTGGCCCCAGTCGTGCACCAGTGAGGTCCCTTGGTCTGACCTGTGCCCTCTCGCAATCCGGAACCCTTCAGGGGATGTTGGAGAGTCAGTTTTGGTCCAATCCCACAGGCCAGGTCAAGGGTTCCTGCTAGTGCACGAATTCGTGCCCTGGGCCTCTAGAATATAAATAATTATGTTGTTTACCCTTAGGTAATAACCAAAACCCAATTAATAATAATATAATTATCAAACATTGGGAAGAAATGGAAAGAATTTGAAGCAAGAAGAATAAGTAATATCTTCTGAGGAGGAGGTAGATATTACCTAAAGATAATTAAAAAGTATGAAGTTATATTTGTGGGATCACCATAATATCTGAAATGTGAATGAAAAAGATTTAGGGTAGAAAAGATGGTGAGAATGTTTTTTCTCTTATGTGCTCTTATGCGTTGTTGCCATGTTTTATGTTGACACTTAAAAGCTATTTAAAAGTGATTTTCTATTAAGTTTTTAGTGTATTTTAAATGTTATGTACTAGAATTTTGATTCTAGCTTTCCCACAGTTTAAATGTGAATGTGACTATGGATAAGATTAAAGCTCTTTGGAAACTAACACATTTTTTTTCGTTGTCATCAGCTGAATTAAGTACATGATATTATATGTATGTGGCATGAATTGAATGTGTGCCATTTGTCTCTTCAGGATCAAAGCCAGTTGCAGAATCCCTAGCATCTGCAGACATTGTAGATGCCCCCCCTCGTACTTCCAGTGCTGCCCTAGAGTTTCTGCCTCCTCCGTTGGACCAGGTGCAAGAGGAGGAATGGGAAGTAGAAAGGTAATTCAGTAATAACTGAGGTTTAAGTATCAGACATTGCTTCAAGTTTTTTAATTATATATTATTTCTATGTTTTGCAGTTTTTCCCTTATGTGTTTTTTTAGGAAGAAACTAGAACTTATATTGGTAGTAAATATTATATAAATATTGAATGCTTTTCAATTTATTTGATATTAATCTTACAATATCGAGAACTATTTATCAGCTGCTGTAGTTTCCCCGGTTTTGAACACTTTGGCATACATTTATTAATTAACATTTTGGTTTTTTGTTGACTCTTTTTTCCCATTGTTTTAGGATGACTGAACATGGGACACCAAAGCCCTTTCGAAAGTAAGTAACCCTACAGTGGCTTCTAGTAGGGCATACTTCAAGAAACACATTTTCTTGCCCTAAAACCTATATTAAAGGAAGAGACTCGGGTATTCTGGTCAAGATGGTGGAGTAGACAGATGCTGCCTTTGCCTCCTCCCATGACCACAGCAGATCCCAACAAAGTTAGGGAGCAGCTCTCACTGAGGTCCATCTGGAGACCAGCTGGATCAGAGGAGCTCCAACGAAAATAGGGAGAAGCCCTGTTGAGACTGACGGGTTGTGGGGAGCCACTGAGGGGTGAAGGGTCCCAGCACCAGGCTGAGTTTTCCGCCTGGACTCCAGTGTTGGGAAGAGGAGCCCCTATGTTGGGCTCTAAAACCTGGGGGACTGCCTCTGAGTGAGGCAGGGGCTGCAGTGTCCTAGTCATTCCTTTGGAGGGGCCCAGGTGCTGGCTCACACAGGAGCTCACTCACTCCGGGGCTCCAGCGCAGGAACAGAGCTGGGAGGTGCCAGGGACATGTGGGAGGAACTACATTGAGTAGGTGCAGGTTGCGAGCTGAAGGACAGCTGTCAGAACAACACTCTCTGGGCACAGAAATGCTGGTAGGCCCTGCTGTGCCCGTTGCCCCTCCCCCACCCATCTGGAGGCTCAGGGTGGCTCCCAATCTGTGCTCCATGAGCCTGGCTAGCACTGCTCCTATGGACATGCTCACTCCAACACTCCCCACGCAGCTTTCACTGCCAGCCTGAGCCATTTCCAGCGGCTTTTGCACACAAGTGGTCTGCCTCAGCTTCTGCTGTGGATTTTCCTAAAATTTCTCAAGGGTATCCAAACCCCAAACAAGCAGGGGCTGGCCACAGTCTGCCCCATCCAACTTGCAAAGTGGCTCCAAGTGCAACCAGCACCCCGTCTCAACTTGCATTGATCAGGTCGCCCCAAGCCTGGCATAAGCTGTGACCAATGTTGGCTTGGAAAGTAGCGTCAGCTGAGTCGCAAGCCTAGTACAGTGGCCGCTGGCCTCAGCTCCCATCATGATGACCTCCACAGGGTCTCAGGCCTGGCGCTGTGGACAGCCAGCCTTGCAGTGTGACCTCTTCCAAGGGCCTCCCACTCTAGCACAGCAACCGACCACAGGTCACTTTGTAGCGCCCACCAGGTGGCACCAGCCGAGCATACACAGCAGCGACCTGAGCCCACACAAGAGGCTCCAGAGTCAGCACCAGGGCCGGCGTCAGAACACACCAGAGCAATACCCACCAGCTCCACAGATGACAGATCTGAAGGGTGGACTCAGCTGCTCTTACAGCCCCGCTGTGCTGTGGGGTCAGCCCTGCCCTCGCATGCAGCCCATCTGATAGTCATGGCCAGCCCTCACCCAGTCAGCCTGCAGGGCAGTCCCACCCACTGAGGTGCCAGCAGCAGTCGAGGCTCAACTACAACAGGAGGGCACACAATCCACAGAGGAGACATAGAAGAGAAGTGAGCAAGAGAACGAGAAAGGAACAGAATTACAAAACTAATCAGAAAAACATTCATAAAATAATAACTGCATACCTGTCAATAATTACTTTAAATGTAAATGTAGTAAATGCTCCAAGCAAAGCATGCAGGGTAGATGAATGAATAGATAAAAAAAAACACACTGGTACATATACTGCCTATAGACCCATGTCAGATCCAGACACAGTGAAAGCAAAGGGATAGGGAAAAGGCATTCCCTGCAAATGGGGGGTGGGGGTGGGGAGAAGCTGGTGTAGCAATACTTAGAGGACATAGAATTTAAAGCAAGTAACAAAAGATGGCATTTCGTAATGACAAAGGAATCAGTCGTACACAGGAGCACAACTCCTCTAAGCTTCTACGTACCCATATAGGGTATCTGTATAAAACAGGATGATGGAGAGGTGCAGAGAGGTTGGTAGGAAGGCAGTCATAGTAGGGAGCTCAACACCCCATTTACATCGATGGATAGAGAACCCAGAGAGTAAGTCAGTAAGGGAAACAGTGGCCTCAAATGACACACTAGATTGATGGACTTGATACATCTACAACATAATTACACAAAGCAATATTTACTCCGATTTGTTTTCTTCTACTGTTTTTTATTTTTGACAGTATTATAGATGCTCCCATTCACCCTCACCCCTAGGCCCCCTCCACCCAGCTCCATCCTCACCCCACGCCTTCAGTACACTATTGTCTGTGTACATGGGCTCTGCATATACGTTATTTCTGTTCCTCCCAACCCGCTCTTCTCTGAGATATGTCAGTATGTTACATAGGTCCAGAGACATGAATGCATGGAAAAGAATATACATTCTTCCCAAGTGCGTCTGGAACATTTTCCAGGACAAATTACATGTTAGGCCACAAAACTAGTCTCAGTAAATGTACAAAGGAAATAACCATTTTCTGCAATGACAGCACAAGACTAGAAATAATAACATGGAAACAAGCATGGAGGCTGATTAACTGCTGCAAACAGTGAATGGATTAACAAGATCAAAATGAGAATACAGTTCCCATAGGGTACAGGCAGCACAGTTCTGCTGGGGAAGGTAGCGGAACAGGCCCACCTCAGGAAACAAACCTCCAACCCCATTGTGAGGAAAAGGGGGTGGGGGGAGGAAAGATCAGAGCTGAAATAAATAGAGTTGTTTTCTTTTTTTAAAGGAAAAGAAATGATCAGTGAAACCAAGACCTAGTTCTTTGAAAAGATAAGGTTGATAAACCCTTAGTTAGATTCATCAACAACAAAAAAAATGAGGGAGGCAAATAAAACAGAAATGAAAGAGAAGAGACAACCAACACCACAGAAGTACAAACGTTTGTAAAGAAATACTATGAACTGGTTTATTGCAACAAATTGGACAATCTGGAATAAGTTGATAAATTTTTAGAAACATGCAGTCTTCCAAGCTTGAAGAAACAAATCTGAACAAACCAACAACTACTAAAGAGATCAAATTAGTAATCAAAAAACTCCCCAAAAAACAAAAGCACTGGACCAGATGGATTCCCAGGAAAATTTTACCATACATTCAAACAAGTAATACTTATTCTCAAACTATTCTTTAAAAAATGGAAGGAGGGAAGACTCCCAAAATCATTTTATGAGGACAGATTATCCTAATACCAACACCACACAAACACTACAAAAAAAGAAAGTTATAGGCCAATATCCCTGATAAACCTAGATGCAAAATTCCTCAAACCTAGATGCAAAATTCCTCAAAATATTTTAAATCTAATTCAGCAATACAGTAAAAAGGTTGTGTACCATGATCTAGTCAGATTTATTTCTGGCATTTGAGGTTGGTTCATATCTGCAAATTATTTAAGGTTTAATACCACATATACAAAATTAAGGATAAAAACTGTATTATTCCATCAATAGATACAGAAAAATCTTCACAAAATGCAAAATTCATGTAGATGAAAACTCTCAAGACAGTGGTGATACAGGGAGCGTACCTCAGCATAAAGGCCACACATGAAAACCCACAGCTAACAGAGAATCCTAAATATTCTGCCAAAAAGTTATTAGAACTAATAAATTCAATAAGATAGGTATAAAATTAATAAATATTCAGGAGAAACCAGTTGCATTTTTATACACCAATAATTATTTCTTAAAGAGAAATTAAGAAACCGATCCCATTTGCAGCTGCATCATAAATACCTAGAAATAAAGTCAACCAATGCAGTAAAAGGTCTATACTTGGAAAACTATAAGAAATTGAAGGATCAAATTGAAAACTGTACAAATAAATATAAGTGTAGACTGTGCTCATGTAGGAAGAATTAACATCTTTCAAATGTTAATACTTCCGCCTGACTGATTTAGCTCAATGGATAGAGCATCAGCCTGTGAACTGAAAGGTCCCGGGTTCGATTCCAGTCAAGGGCATGTACATTGGTTGCGGGCACATCCCCAGTGTGGGGTATACAGGAGGCAGCTGATTGATGTTTCTCTATCGTTGATGTTTCTAACTCTATCCTCCCTTCCTCTCTGTAAAAAATCAATAAAACATATTACAAAAAAAAAATGTTAATACTTCCTAAAGCCATCTACAGATTCGGTGCAGTCGTATCAAAATACCAATGCCATTTTTCCCCAAAATTAGAACATAATCTTAAAAGTCATATGGAACCACTCGAGAAAGAACAAAGTTGGAGGTATTATACTGCCTGATACCAAACTATTGTGCTGGGCTGTAGCAACCACAACAGCATACTGACATGAAAATCAGGCATATATGCCCTGGCGAGTGTGGGTCAGTTGATTAGGCGTTGCCCTGTGCACCGAAGTCACCAGTTCAGTTCCCAGCCAGTTCACATAACCCAGGTTGCAGGTTTGATCCCCAGTTGGGATGTATGCGGGAGGCAACCAATCAATGTTTCTCTCTCTCCCTTCTCTCTCTAAAATCAAATTTTTAAAAATTAAAAAAGACACATAGATCAGTGGAATAGAGTAGTCTAGAAATAAACCCATGCCTGTTATGATCAATTAATCTATAATAAAGGAGGCAAGACTACAATAAGGTAAAGAGAGTCTATTGAATAAATGGTATAAGGAAAACAGTGATATGTGCAAAAGGATTATGGAGGGTTTTACTAGCTATAAAATGTCTTTCATATTTGGAGTGATTACAGTCGTTTGCTTTAATAAATTTCAGATATACCAGAATCCAAAATTGGAAATGTTTCTCTCATCCACTGCTGCCCGGTGCCAGGAAGGGTTCTTGGCTTTTGGCAGGAGGCCTCAGCTCTTGGCCAGCTGTGAGCCGGAGGAATGCTCCTTGCCACATCGGGCTCCTTGAGTGTCCTCACAATGTGGCAGCTGGCTTCCTTCAGAGCTCTCAGCTCTCCGACTTGAGTTTAAATTGCAGTGTTGCTTTTTAAGCTTTAAAGTCTCCATTTTCTTTTCTTTTTTTCATTTTTGAACCTTGGATCGAGCTTAGAAATGGCTCCACAGGCATCTCGTCAGCATCATTCAAGTCTAACCTTTAAGTTCGCCTTTCGCCAATGCTGGAGACACAGGACTTGGTTACTCATAGCACAGCTGTCAGCCTAAGTTTCGTGTTACGCTTGGCTCCCATATTTTTGTCAGATGTGATTTAGACCTAAATCAAAACAATTGATCTCCATGGCTGAGGTGTGGAGTTGTGGAGTCTGGGAAGAAGAGCAGGTTGGGGAGAGGTGGCTGGGAGTACGGCACAGAGACATACCTGACACGCTGGACCTAAGCAGCCATTTTCCCTTCTGGATAACTCTCTTACACTGTATACAAGAATAAACTCAAAGTGGATTAAAGACTTAAAAGACCCCAAACCATAAAACTTTTAGAAGAAATCATAGGTAGTAAACTCTTATTGCTCTAGTTGTAGGTTTTTGGATAGATCTTCTCAGGCAAGGGAAAGAAACAAAAGAAAAAAATAAGCAAATGGGACTACATGAAACTAAGATTTTGCACAGTGAAGAGAACCATCAACAAAACAAAATGACAGCTTACTGAATGGGAGAAAATATTCTCTAATGATATATCCGATAAGGGGTTAATATCCAAGTGTATAGGGAAATCATACTAATGCAAAATAAAAACCCCTAACAATTCAATTTTAAAAAGTGCAGAGAACCTGAATAAATATTTCTCCCAAATAGGAGAGAGAGATGGTCAGTAAATAGATGATAAGTTGCTCAACATCACTAATTATCAGGGACATGCAAATTAAAACGACAGATACCACTTCATATCCCTCAAAAAGCCTTATCAATAAATAAGTTTTGGAGAGGATGTGGAACAAGGGAACCTTTCTGTACAGATAACCACTATGGAAAATATTGCAGCAGTTCCTCAAAAATTTATAGAGCTACCATATTTCAAAACACTAATTTGGAAAGCTGTATGCACCCCTATACGCAGTACAGCATTATGTGTGACAGCCAAGCTACAGATGCAAGCTAAATGTCAGTAGACAAATGACAAAGATACGGACCATATATACAATGGAATATTATTCAGCCATAAAATGAATGAAATCTTGCCGTTTGTGACATGGATGGGTCTAGAGCAAGCAGTGCTTCTCAACCTTCTGGCCCTTTAAATACAGTTCCTCATGTTGTGACCCAACCATAAAATTATTTTCATTGCTACTTCATAACTATAATGTTGCTACTGTTATGAATCGTAATATAAATATCTGATATGTGGGATGGTCTTAGACGACCCCTGTGAAAGGGTTGTTTGACCACCAACGGGGTCATGACCCACAGGTTGAGAACCTCTGGTCTAGAGGGTATTATGCTAAGTAAATTAAGTCAGAGAAAAGCAAATGCCATATGATTTCACTTATATGATGTATCTAAAACACAAAATAAAGGAACAAACAGAACAAACATCCATAGGTTCAAACAACAGATGGCTGCCAATGAGAATGGGGTTGGTGTTATGGGTGAAAAAGAGGAAGCGGTTAAGTTATAAAAATTGGCATGGAAATATGAAGTACGGCATAGGAAATATAGCCAATAACATTTCAAACTGTGGTGTAAGACAGGCTTATCCGGGTGGTCACTTTGTAAGTTACAGAAATGTCTCCTCACTATTGTACACCTGAATCTGATATAATATTGCATGTCAATTGTAATTGCAAAGTAAGAGATTTTTTAAAAGAAACGCTGTCCACAGTTTGTCAGACATCTGTGCTGTAATGTACTAGTCAAGACGTCTGCTGTTCCCCATTGTGCACGTGATGTCCTCAGATAGGATTCTTCATCCTCTTTTCTTTATCAGGATAGACAGCATCGCTTTTGGAGAAAGTCAAAGTGAAGATGAGCAGTTTGACAATGACTTGGAAACTGACCCACCCAGCTGGCAGCAGCTGGTTAGCCGAGAGGTGTTGCTGGGACTGAAGCCCTGTGAGATCAAAAGACAGGAAGTGATTAATGGTGAGTTTAATTAGTTGTTGTTGATGTAGGTTTTACTATACCAGAAAATGCCCTGGGCCTTGGTGTTTGCGTCCAAGTTTCTGCTTGCCTTTTGTTTTAAACAAAGATGAAGTTAAACTATATAGAGGATCCTTGAACTTTAAAACTAGAAAAATCATTGAGACATTTGCCCCATCACTTTCAGACTCTTCATCTTGTTCGTAGATTATGAATGAGAATGCTAAGACTCAGGGCGATTGAACGAATTAAGATTGTGCAGCTGGTAAGTGACAGGGAGAAAACCAGCACCCAGCTCTCTCTTAACCCTGGCGCAGCTCTTCCTCCCCCAGCAAGTGTGCAGCAGAGATGTGACGTGGGCACTGCCCTCTCCTGCCTTTAGGATGTGACTTCATAAGTATTCTCTTGTCCCCAATAACATTGAGACAGGGAGATTACAAGTCTGGCCTCAGAAATGAGGTTTGATAGGTGCTAAATAACCAAGAGTACTGTTCTCATGAGGAGGGCTCCATTTATTTTTTATTTTATTATTATTTTTTAAATATATTTTATTGATTTTTTTACAGAGAGGAAAGGAGAGGGATAGAGAGTTAGAAACATCGAAAAGAGAAACATCAATCAGCTTCCTCCTGCACATCTCTTTTTTTTTTTTTTTTTTTTTTTTTTTTTTTTTTTTTTTTTTTTTTTTTTTTTTTTTTTTTTATATTTTTTATTGATTTTTTTTTTACAGCGAGGAAGGGAGAGGGATAGAGAGTTAGAAACATTGATCAGCTGCCTACTGCACACTCCCCACCGGGGACGTGCCCACAACCAAGGTACATGCCCTTGACTGGAATCGAACCCGGGACCCTTGAGTCCGCAGGCCGACGCTCTATCCACTGAGCCAAACCTGTCAGGGCAAGGAGGGCTCCATTTAAAGGCTATATGATGTTTGGGCTTATGGTTTTCTAATCTAGTTATGATTGGTGGCTACTGTTTTAAAAAGAGGAGTTTTGGAGTACACTGTTACCTTTTAAGTACAAAACAGTTTATAATGATGTTTTTCATTTGCCAATTAAACTCTTAGAGCCAATATGTAGGCGAATTCTGTGGAATAAAAAAAATGACTTCACCTTTTCTAAACTATAAATGATTATTATATAACTTATTTGCTAGTTAATTCCAGCTGAAGCCTATAGGAACATGGGCTATAATATTGTAATAACTATGTGTGGTGTGAGATGGGAACTAGACTTTTCGTAGAATTATTCTAAGCAAGGCCACATTTTATATTTACTTCTTTTCTATTTAGAATTATTTTACACTGAAAGAGCTCATGTTCGAACACTAAAGGTTCTTGATCAAGTGTTCTACCAGCGAGTGTGCAGAGAAGGGATTCTGTCACCTTCAGAACTACGGAAAATATTTTCAAACTTAGAAGATATTCTTCAACTTCACAGTAAGAGAAATTGACTCTGATCTTTGTCCCTAACATTTCCAGTATATAAAAGAGTACAACATAAGTGATTGGATCTTTGAATAAACCTTCCACCCCATTCCCACATCAGCCTTTTATATTCAAAGTGTTAACACAGGACTTGGGATCGAATGTCAGTGTCTAAGCTGAAAAACATGAGTAGTCAAAACTACCCTTGAAAATTTCCTGTGAATTATAGTGCGTATGTTTTTGAATATATATATTCCTTGTAACATATATGCATAAGTGCATTTGCAAATAGAAATACACAGTAGGTAACCCCATGGTGGTGTCATTTCCAGGAACTAGATCATTTCATTGTTTTATTGTTTGCTTGGGCTGCTCGAGTGAATACAGGGGAGCTCTCTCCTGCTGGTTTCCTGGTGGTGTTCATCGAGGACTTCATGGCAGTGTGCCTGTTCCTCTCTGAGTCACTGTTTCCTGTGTCCCTTCCTGTTTCGTCTTTCTTTCACCAGGAAAGCCGTCACTGTCCTTCAACACCTGCCACCCTATGAATGCCTTTTCACTTCTTTGGGAGTGATTTTAGGTTTCAACAACATGCATCGTCAATTTCAGGCTAGATTATGTCCATTGCCTGTGAACATACACATTTTCAGAGAAACAGTAGGCAGAATGACCTGCATTATTTAAATTCAGGTACTTTATAAGTATGGTTATAGATGGAGTCTTAAGTTAAATGACCATTGAATATATCTATCTTGTATTTAATTTGCTATTTTTCACATTGTTTTGTCCTTTACCATCTGTTTTTCAGATAGAGCTCACAGATATCTAGATGTATAAGAATTGTGTCCTGATTTATATTTAAGGAGATTAGAAGTAGTTGTATTACTCTGAATCTTTTCCTTTTAAGTTCTTGGTACTTAGGTTAATGAGTATATGCTTGCTTTTTTTTTCCATTTTATTTTTCCTCTTGAGTTGGGTTGAATGAGCAAATGAAGACTGTTCGAAAGAGGAATGAGACATCTGTTATTGATCAAATTGGGGAAGATTTGCTGACGTGGGTAAGGAAATTTGCTATTTTATTTAACACTTTTATAGATATTTTATTATCACATTCTAGGTTAAGTAACATTTCTAAAAATGCAAAGTCATCTATTTTGCAAAGGTAATGTAAAGATGAAGAGTCCAGAATATGTATTCTTTGGCTAATGTCTTCTTTAAGTGCTCAATCAACTAAGTGCTCTTTTTTCATCAAACACTATTTCTTTGTGTTTTAAAGAATATAGCATAAAATAGATCCTCATAAAAATAATTTAACTGATGTACAATTTTAGCTCTCTGTTGCTGTCCATATCTCAGAATTTACTGTACAGCATTAGACAATTGTAGATCCAGAACTACCATCACAAAAGTAGATAAGTGAAAATTACTTTGTCTTATTTATAATATAACTAGAGGCCCAGTGCACAAAAATTTGTGCACTCAGGGGGGTCCCACAGCCCGGCCTGTGTCTTCTCACAGTCTGGGACCTCTCAGGGGATGTCCACTGCTGGCGTGCCTGGCCAGCCTGGATGAGGGGCTGATGGCTGTTTGTAGGCTGGCCACAGCCCCTTCGGGGTGGGAGATCCTGCTGGGGTGCCTGGCTAGCCTGGGTGAGGGGCTGATGGCTATTTACAGTGATGGGGACCATCTGGCCTACGGGCCACATAAGTCCTGCAAAATCATTTTGTCTGGCCTTGCCAAGGCATTAGGGGTGGGTTAAATGTTTGACCAAATATAGCAGGCTAATTTTTAAGTTGATGATTTTCAATGGCCCAGGAATGATGTTATAAATACCCAAAGGACCCTTGGCAGAAGAAAGGTTCTTCATTCCTGCCTTACATAATACTTCCATTATATAATTTTTTTTTTTTTCCTGTTCTGATTGAGTAGTTTTTTTCTACTTTGTCTTCTAGTTCACTGATTTAGTGCTCTACTTCATCTCACCTACTGTTTATCCCTTCCACTGTTTTCTTTATTTCAGATATATTATGCTTCATTTCCAAGTGTTTCCCCCCCCCCCATGGTTTCTATGTCTTTTTTCATACTCTAGAGCATTCTTAAAACCATTAATTTAAACTCTGTTTCTGATAAATTGCTGGCCTCCATTTTATTTAGCTTTTTCTGGAGATTCCTCCTGTTCTTTCACTTGAGGCCTTTTTCTTTATTTTTCTATTTTTGCTGTTTCTTTGTGTGTGTGTGTGTGTGTGTTTTTTCTATATTATGTAGAACTGCCATGACTCCCAGTCTTGGTGGGGTGGCCTACTATAATGGTGTCCTGTGGGGTTCAGTGGTGCAGTCTCCTTGACCAGTGGACCGGGTGCACTAGGAATGTCCCTGGTGTGGGTTATGTGGGTCTTCCTGTTGTAACTGTGTCTTTTTAAAAAATATTTTTTTTATTAATTTCAGAGAGGAAGGGGGAGGGAGAGAGGGATAGAAATATCAATGATGAGAGTGAATCATTGATTGGCTGCCTTCTGCATGCCCCCTACTGGGGAATCAAACCTGCAACTCATGCATATGCCCTGACTGGTAATCAGACTGTGACCCCCATCTAGTTCATAGGTTGATGCTCAACTACTGAGCCATGCCAGCCAGACTATAACTGTGTCTTGATTGCTGTTGCCCCATTCATGGGTGGGCTCGGCTCTCGTGCTGGCTGACTTTGAGGCTCAACCCCAACCATGTTTTGCAAACTGCTGTACAGAGGTTGAGGGATCAAAACAAGACAAAAGTAGACCAAACCAAAAATGCCATGAACAAAAACCCATTAACAGAGATAAAGAATAAGAAAAGTAAAAAGAGAAGGAAAAAAATAGTAAAATACAAGAGGAAAAAGCATTAGAAGAGAAAAAAAAAAAGGAATGAATTCAGGGCATAGGAAAGGAAAGAAGGAAAAGAAAATAATAAATAAAATAAAAATAATTATTTTTTAAGTAATCTAATTTAATAAAAGGGTAATATGCAAATTGACCCTAATGGCGGAATGACCAGAATGACCACTCAACCAGTCGCTATGAAGCACATTGACCACCTCCTGGTCTCTTTTCCGGTCCAGCAGGCTCCAGTTGCCTGATGGCAAATAGGGAACTGGGGGTGGGTGATAGAGGATGCAGGTGGCTCCAGGCCAAGGCACCCACCCTGCCAGTCGCCCCCGACACAGAGGGTGACCCGTGGTGAGGTAGGGGCTGGCAAGCGGGGGAGGGAACAGACAACCTATCGGTCCCTCCTCCTGGCCGTCAGGTTCCAATTGCCCAGTGGCGAATGGGGAATCGGGTGGTTGGCAGCAGGGGGTGGGGCCAGCTGTGAGCAGCCAGGGAAGATGGCCCTGATGGCAGGCCAGGCCTAGGGACTGTATCCACACACAAATTTTGTGCACCGGGCCTCTAGTTTATATAATAAAGAGGGAATATGCTAATTTGATATTGTCCCAGTCACAACTAGTCTGTGGGCAGGGCCAGGGGTGGGGACTTCTGCCCCAGCGCTAACGTCAGCTGCCTGCATGCATCCGAATTCAGCACTGATATTACTCTGCAGGGGCAGGGGAGGCTGGGCTTGATGGGGGACCTAAGGCCGCATCCTCCCCACCCCAGTTCCAGGCCAGGAAACCTCAGGCCGTGCTCCCTGTCTGACAGGGCTTGACAGGGGACCTCAGGCCATGCCCCTCACCTGGTGGGTCTTAACGAGGGACCTCAGGCCATGCCCCTCTCCCAGTGGAGCTTGATGGGGGACCTCAGGCCGTGCCCTTTGCCCAATGGGGCTTGACAGAGGACCCCCACCCCAGCTCTGGGCCGGGAGACCTCAGATTGCGCCCCCACCCAACACCAGGCTGGGGAACCTGAGGCTGTGCCCCCCACCCGGAGGGACTTGACAGGGGCAGGGCAGGGCTGGCTGTGTCTGGGTCTCCAGCTTTTTCAAAGTGTGTGAGGGTGGTGGGCGGGGGAGGATTTGACTCTAGGCCCTGCAGCATGCCCCAGACTCTGACAGGAGGGAGATATTATACACATTTTATTAATTTTCTTTCATCTCTGACACTTCTATTATAGAGAAAAGACAAAAAGCAATATTTAAATATTTCTTCTCATTAATCCTCTTTTAATGTGCACGAATTTTGTGCACCAGGCCACTAGTAATAAATAAAATGAAATGTAGAATAGGAAAAGAAAAACAGTAAAGAAGAATAAAAACAGAAAATAAAAAAGTAGAATAAGGAAAGGAGAGAAGAGATATGAAAGAATACAGATAAGAGAAAAGTTAAGTAGATCAGAAAAATAACAGATTTAAAAGGGAAAAAAGGAGTGTGTCTCAGTGGATTTTGGTGCCAATGGCAATCACCCATTGGGTCTGCTGCTGTGGAGCACACAGGAGCCTTCTCAGATGCGGTCTGACACAGCTTGCGTGGTGCTGGCCCTGGGCCCCAGGCAGTTACCTGCTGCAGACCAGTGCTTCTCGCTGGCCCTGCCTGGCCTGCAACCTCCATGCGGCTGCAGCAGGCAGAGCCCTGAGCCTGGGGGTGGGCCTCCAGAGCCCAGAGTATTTCTGCTATGGGTCTCCCACCTTGAACGTCCCCTTTCTAAGCTGTTCTCCCTTCCCCCACACATCTGCACTCAGTGGGGGAATTTGGACCTGGCCAGGGGGTGTAAACAGTCCTGGGGTGGGGGTGGGGATGCCCATATGCAGTAGGAGGGGATGAGCTAGTCCTCTCCTTTCCAGGACTGCTTGGGCTGACTTGCTGGGGTGCCCGTGTCCGCTTCTGGCAACACAGCTGCCTGGCCCAGCATACACTTGTCTGTTCCCTGGACAGAAGCCCACCCAGGAGACAGTCACAATAACTCAACTCTTCCTGACTCCCTGGAATCCCTGTGCCACCAAACCAAATAGGACAGGATGCAGAAAAATAGCACCCAGCCAGGAGATGGCTCAGCTGGTTGAGCATCCTCCTGTGCACCAATGAGCTTATAGGTTTGATTCTCATCAGGGCACATTTCTCAGTTGTGGTTTGATCCCTCACTGGGGTGCACACAGGAAGCAATTGATTAATGTTTCTCTCTTGATTGATGTCTTTCTCTCTCTTTCTCACCCTTCTCCCTAAAAAGTCAATGAGAAGTGTCCTTGGCTGAGAATTTAAAAAAAAATCAGCTGTCCTTAGCACTCCAGTTTCATGGTGGCTAGACCCATTGGGCCAAATGTCCAACTCCCCGTGCCATCAGACCGAGCAGTATCTGTTCAGATTTCCAACCCAGCACTGTCCCGTTTTGTCTGGTATCACAGCAGGAGGGATATCCCAGCAATTCAGCAGCTCTGATCCTCTGTCCCAAAGCCACAGTCTCGTCTCTGGCTGGCTCTCTCCCCAAATTTCTTCCAGAAAACAGAGGCCCCTCAGTGTCACTCAGGGTGTACCAAGCAGACTCCTCCCCTGGCCCTGAATTCTGCCATGGGCCCCTCCAGCAATCTCAGACTGGAGCGGACTTTCTGCTGGTGCTGTAATAGAGAGCTCGCTCTGTGCCCAGATGATGTGGTCCAAGTCTCCCAGGTGGACTGAGTCACCGCTGCTGCCCGCTGCCTGGGCTCCCCTCCCCATCTTTCTTGCTTTGGGTTGAGCTCATGCTGGCTGAGTATAAGGACTGACTGACCCATGTGTGTGGAACCCTCAGCAGGGCCGGGCTTGCAGAGTGCTCCCCCTGGGTGGCCTCTTGTGGGCTGCGGTCTGATCTGGTTGGGAGCCCATCACCACATGTGCTGCTTCTGGGGACTTGGGGGCGGATTCCGATGCAGGTCAGTATCAGATTCTGCAACTGGCCCTGGATTACCTGCAAAGAGACCCAGTTTGTATGTGCATCGGGCCTGTATGTGCGTGAGAAGGATCTCGCTGTGCAGCAAGGCCAGCTTCCATGGCTTCGCAGCCAACCTGGGCCCAGCCCTGAGAGCCTCTGGCAGCAGCATGCATGTTGCTTGAGGTCAGTTCTCAGTGAGTGTCAGGTAGTGTCCACCAGGCTGATGTGGAGTAAACTTGGCAAAGTGTCAAGTCTGAGGCCACTTGGCAACAGTCTCCGTGTCAACCAGGGCCAGCCACCCTGTGGACCTTTTTGGGGGCAGGTCTCAGGGATGTGTCAGGCTGAGGCCCACAGAGCTCATCTGGCTAAAGGAAACCCCAGTGTGGCTGTGTGGAGGGAGGTTCCATGCTGGAAGGCAGCACTGGTCATGGGAGGGGAACAGGCCTCGCCCTCTTGCCCACACGGTCCAGTCTCGCCCTGGGACTCTGACATACCTGAGACTGCCGGCCTCCTTGGAAGCCTCCAGGAAGTCTGCACTGTGAGTCCCTGGGGACCATCCAGCCTGTGCTCTGTGGGCACGTGCTTTTGGGGCTGCAGGGACCTGCAAGGCGCTGCCTTTCCCTGGGCTTGGGCTGTATGGGGGTGGGTGCCCAGCCCAGGGCAGCTGCATCTGTGGGCATGTAGGAGTGCACTCATTACGGGGATGGCAGCCTCCCTTTAGCCTCTGCCTGAAGCTGCACAGCCCAGTGTCTCCCTTTAGGGCCCCAGTCCGCTCTGAGCTGCCTGCCCTCCAGAGCCCAGGATGAGTGGCCGCCACAGGATTTGGGGCAGTGGCCCTTTCAGAGGTGCTGGTGGGCTGAATCCATGACCACCTGTGATGTGGACTCCACTTCCCAGCTCTGATGCTCTGGGGTGGAGGACCCAGCCTGGGGCTGAGACCCCTTTCTCCAGGGGATCTTTGCAGCTGAGATGTTCCTACAGATTCTCAAACACTACATGTTGCGCCAGCCCTTCTCACATCTCCACCTTCCTACCGTCCCCACGTGGCTTCTTCTCTAAGTCCTTGGTTATGAGAAGTCTCTTCAGCTAGTCTTCAGTGGGTTATTCAGGATGATTATTCTGTAATCCTATCTAATAAAAGAGTAATGTGCAAATTAGGCATCACTCCATGACAAATATGGCCACCCACATAGTCACAAGATGGCGGCGCCCATAACCACATCCTATCTAATAAAAGACTAATATGCAAATTAGGTGTCACTCTGTGACAAAGATGGCCGCCCCCATGGCCACAAGATGGCAGTGCCCAGTCAGGCTCAGCCCCGCTACAGAAGGGGTCAGGCCTGTTAGCCAGGCAGGTGGCAGGGGATGCAGGGGCCTGAGGGCTGGAACAGGCAATTAGAGGGGGCTGGGGTCCCCTGCCCAGGCCAGAGGCCTTTTCCAGAGGCCTCGGGCATGGACAAGGGCGGAGCCGGTGATTGGAGCGGTATGAGGGTGCCCTGCCCAGGCATAAGACCTGGGCCAGAGGCCTCAGGCCTGGGCAGGGGCAAGGCCAGAGATCTAAGGGGCCAGGGCTCCACAGAGCCAGCTATCAGAGGGGCAGGGGCAGAGCCTATGATCACAGGGGTCTGGGGGTCCCCTGCCCAGGCCTGCAGCCTTGGCTAGAGGCTGCCAGTGGGGCAAGGGCAGAGACGGCGATGGCAGGGGGCAGAATCAGAGCTGGTGATCACAGAGGCCTGGGCTCTGTGAAGCTGGTGATCGGAGGGGTTTGGGGGTCTTCTGCCCAGGCCTGCAATCTCAGGCAGAGGCTGCAGGCCTGGTCATGGCCAGAGCTGGTGATTTCAGGGGCCTAGGGGTCCCCTCTTCAGGCCTGCATTCTCAGCCAGAGGTTACAGGCCTGGGCAGGGGTGGATCTGGTGATGGGAGTGAACTACAGAGGAAACACCTTTTATGACCGTTCATTGGCTAAGCTCCCTGTATGCCACTGATAATATTCTTAGTAACTTGGGTAATAAGAATCCAAAAAGGCATCTAGGGTTTTTCCACCACACTCCTGGAGAAAAAAAATAAAGATCCACTGCTGGAGGGCTAAGAAATGTCATATCCTGCCCTAACCGGTTTGGCTCAGTGCATAATGCCTCAGCCTGCTGACTGCAGGGTCTGGGTTCAATTCTGACCAAGGGCATGTACCTAGGTTGCAGGCTTCTCCCTGGCCGGGGCGCAGGCCAGGGCATATGCAGGAGGCAACCAATCAAAGTGTTCCTCTCACTTTGATGTTTCTCTCTGTTTTTCCCTTCTCTTCCACATTCTCTAAAAATCAATGGAAACATATCCTCAGGTGAGGATAAA
>PVJC01031739.1:0-20379 GCA_004026665.1 Murina feae | reverse complement strand
CATTCCTAGCTATGTACCCTAGAAAAAGCCTGCATATCTTCCTATGTATATTAATAGATGTTTATAAGGATTTGTTTTTTTTAAGAATGTTGCTTTAAATAACCTAAAATAAATAACTTAAATGTAAGTGAAAATAAAATAGATAAAATAGATTGTAGTCTAGTCATATAATTCTGAAGATCAATTAAAATAAATGAATTATAACTATAATTGTCAACATGAATTAAAATTATAAACATAATGTGAGAATCAAAAATTAATAAGAGAATGCAGACCATTTTACTGTATTTATATAAAGTTCCAAGGCTGGCTATTTAAAATGACATATAATACATGTATATATACATATGTGATAATGCTGCAGTAAATTAAGGGAGTAGTTATCATAAAGGTCAAGAGAGCGATTATCCTGATTGGGGAGAGAAGGTTAGTATGAGACTCAAACACAATGCACAGGAAGCTCCTCCTCCTTTACTGGCAATGTCTTAACTTTGGTAATGGTTACATAGCTTTAATTCTGTTAACATTTTTAATATATAATTTATGAACTCTTCTATATTCATTAAATATTTCCAAATACAAGTTTTTAAAAAAATGAATACTACCAGTTGATACCAATTGAATGTCAAGACCTATTTAATCAATATAAAATAGTTTAGCTGAGAAGTAATTAGTAAATTGGCCCTCTTCTCATAGTGTAAATAAACAAATAGCATTTAGAAATAAAAAGATATATATAATGCAAATTTCCCCCATGGAAATTCAACCAGAAACTGATTGCTCACTATTATGTGCACTGACTAGAGGGCGACAGGGAACAAAAGAAGTCCCCGGTTGGCAGCCAGGGGAGGGAGGCCCTGACTGGCATAGGGAAGCTGGAAGGAAAGCCCCAGCTGGCAGCCAGAAGACCCCAGTTGGCCCTGATCACCAGCCACACCTATGGGCCCTACCTGTGGATGAATTTTATGCACCAGGCCTCTAGTTTTATATAACAGATAAAAATATCTCTACCTCTGAAGCTATCAGACTCTCTGAACTACCAGTGTTAAATAGGAATAATTATGTGCCAGCTCCAACTCTACAAAGTCCTCATGCTTCTATTAAGGAAAAAGGTGTCATGTCTAGACAGGCCGAAAGAAAAAAAATGCACACTTATATAGTCCCCACTAAGACAAATTTCCACCTTCTGAGAATAGTGATGTCCCATCCAGAATAAGACCATCCAATAGCTATATTTTTAAAGATTAGAAGGATAACTTTTTTTCTTTTTCACACATCATGAAGTCAGAGGAAAATGTGAGATTGGGATCAAAGTAGTTTATCAATATCCATGTTGCTTTTAATTTTAAGAATATTTGAGGATCTGTTAGATGCAATGCCATGGGTAAGAGAAAGAGCATCTCACGATCTATGCAACAAGGAGTTCACAGGCTGATCAAAGAGAAAGAACCTAAACATGTAACTGCAACATCTGTAAATACTGTAAACAAAGTATGTACTCCATGCAGGGACACAGTGATAAGAAGTAGTAGGCTTTACTCAGAAAAGAAATGGTGAGCCAACCTGAAGAATGGAGTATTCCATTTTCTCTCCTAGGATTTCTTCTTTACCACTGCTATTCAATATTGAGTATTTCAGGTGGAAATTGATTACTATAAAGACCATGGCATTATTTAGTATTAGTATGAAAATAGTGATATCAAAGATTGCAGAAAACATCTTTATATTCTTTTTCAGCTTTCATTGATCAAATATAAATGTTAAATCTTGAAAAATGCACACTTTCCATTCGTCCATCCACTCAAATATACATTAAGGACCATCTGTGTTCTTCAACTGGAGCCAATAATAAAGTCATGGCTCCTGGCCAACCTCTTAGGGCCCACAGACCAGCAATAATGATTCCATAGATTTTTATTGTCCGTTTCCTCTTAATTTTGTTTTCTTCTTATTCACCCTCACACTCCATTTACATCTTCTCATTTGGAGAAAAGTCTCCTTATAAGTTGAGTGTAGAAACGTTTGCTCCTGGGTAGGCTCACAAAGGCTGTAAATTAGCCTTTCTTTATAGAAAATTTGGCCTCCTAATAATAACTCCCTTTATAGGGGCCTTGCAGAGACTTTTTCCTTTCCATGCGGTGTTCAGAGATTAATCGGAATGCTGTCCACATATTTGCGTTCCTGCCAGACTACACCACTTATCTGAAGCCAGTGTCAGGGCCCTGTGACGATTAATCACCTCTCCAGGCTCTGAAATAAAATCTGCATTGTACACTCTTGGACCGAGGAGGGAAAGGGAATGGTGTGGTTTGGGGCTGCTTCTCATCATTAATTTTCAATTATGACTGCAAGAACCATCCCAGCTAAGCCTCAAGTTGGAGGGCAGGGGGTAAAAAAGCCCCCAGGGAAGAGTAATAAGGGCCACATGGAAGGGGGGAAATCTGGGACTTATAAATTCTTTTTTTATTTTTGAAAAAGAAAAATAATAAACAATTTATAAAATTCCTCATAGGGCGGTAAGAAATACATCCAAGCTAATAGGAGAAAGTCGCATAGAGGTCTTTTAAAGGCATAAATAAAAATGACTAGCTACACCTTTGCTTAGAGCTCAAATTGTGAACCTGAATTTCTTCACTGTTACGACAACTGTTTCTGCTTTTTAAAAAATATATGACTGCTTCTTCTTCAATTTTCCTGTCACTTCTTTCTCAACCATGGGAGAGTAGTGCTAGTCTTTCAAGGCCTGATCAGGCTTTCTTCTGGTACAAATCAAACAAGCACAGGAGATCTGTTCTTAAAAGAAGGAAAAGGGGGAAAAGAGAATCAACCTTCCTAGCCAGACAAAGAAATCTGAATAATGAAAAAGTAAATTTATGTGTGGCGTTTTATACTTTAGAAAGGGTTTTACATGGAATATTCTCATCTCACAACATTCTAGGTTGTCAGTTTTATATAAATCTCACTTTTCAACTATAAAGTAACTCCAGATCAAGAAACAAAATCACATGCTCCTTTTCATAGGATTCCCACTTCAGTCTTCTGACTGGCACGTCGACGCTTTTGAGTCTTCAGGGATTGGATATGGAAGCGTTTATGTAACACGTGTACATGAGCTTGCAGACATTCTTACTAAAAGAGAAAGCCATCACACACACACACAGACACTCACACAGACCACACATCGCATTGGGTAGTGCTCACTTTTGCGCCATCTTTCTTCTCATTCAGTTGCATCGCAAGTTTTTTATTTCATTTTGTTCTGCCTTAAAAAATAATGTTTTAATATGGGCATTTTGTGTGGGGACGCACCTACAAAAGCAGCATGGGTCCACTCCTGCTGTTCCTGGTTGGGCTTAGCCAATTACACTTTCTAATAACAGTGAATTCTGAATAAGCCAAAAAACACTCAGAGTCTTCCCAAACTGTGAGACCTTTTGTTCACATTCCTTAACTTCTAGAGCTAATGGTTGGCTCTTGTCGTTTCCCCAAGTTTAACCTTTCACCTGGCTTATTTAACCTTTCAGCGTCCTATCAATTGGGGAATTCCTAATATTCTTCCAGTATGTTGCCTGGTTGTCTGAGAAAGTAGTACTCAGTTTCTATAACTCATAATTAAGAATGTAAGAACAATATCCTTAACTCTTTTGCAAGCCTTGAATATTCAGGAACTGTGAAGACACTAGCTTGATTGTAGTGGCTGTGTTTTTAGAATCTAATATAAAAAATAATTTATTTCAGCTCTGAAAGTAAGTCTTGACTTAAGACATTGAAGGTAGATTAGATAAACTTCTAAAACATCTCTTGGAATTCTGATGCAGTGCTTCTACGCTAAACACCGGAGTGCTGATGCCATTATCACCCTTTTATGAGGCGTTTCCTCCTTTATCTATTTGACTCAGGGCATATACAATTTATATATATAGAGTCATTTGAATATGCAGTTAAAATTGGTTGAGTAATGCAAAATTCAAAGGTGAGAAGATATTGAAGAATTTTAATGCTTACATTTAGAGACTGCAATACATAAAGTATAAGGTGAACAAATTATTTCTCAGTCTCTCTTTTTTTCTTTCAAAAAAATGTATTTTTATTGATTTCAAAGAGGAAGGGCCAGGGAGAAAGAAATAGAAACATCAATGATGAGAGAGAGACATAAATTGGTTGCCTCCTGCACGTGCCCCATCAGGACCAGGGATCAAGCCTGCAACAGAGGTACATGCCCTTGAACGGAATCGAACTTGGTACCCTTCAGTCTGCAGGCTGACATTCTATCCACTGAGCAAAACTGGCTAGGGCTTTAGTCTTTGTTTTATGTACCAGACCTGAGAAAAGTTTCTGAATTATACTCACATAACTTTTTACAGTACACATGAGTTGGAAAATGCGACAATAAAAGTTATTATGCTTTATAATTTTTATTATTTTGTAGTAACATTTTTATAAAAACTTCCCCTTGATTAACCAAGAACTTGAAATAAATACTAGGCCCAAAACAGTCAACTTTATATAATTTCCCATTCCTGACTTCAACTTGATCTAGATGTCTGATTTCTGAGTAATAATTCTGGCTTGGGATATGAAAATGACAAATTTTATGAAAAACAATCCTATGTTTTGGAAATTTCAGCCCTATTTTCAAGGTTCATTATTACTCTTTTATATTTTTAAGGCTTTGTCACCAAATGGGCTTTTATAGTAGTATAATACCAAAGCAAAACCACTAGAGAACAGGAGATTTACATAGTAACTGTGTTAGAGGAAATCCCTCATTGAGTGGCAAAAGCACGTGTTAAATTTCAAGTTTGATGCAAGTGACACCAGCCTTTATTTATAATGACAGCTGCTTATAAGCTGTGGAGACAAAGTAGATTAAGAATTTCCTGATGCTTTTGCTCTCATGACCATGCGGCAGGAAGGACCCTGGACTTGGATATTGAAGTAGAAACTATAAATTTAGTTTCCCACTTACCCCTAGGGTTTAAGAGTAGATGTTGACTGGTCATGGCACTTGAGTGAGTGAAAATGAGCCTGGATATGAAATCAAGGCAACTTATTCACATGGAGGTTGCCATATCGCTTTGTCTGGAAATACATCTATAAGAACTGACTTTATTTATCTGGAATAGTTCATGTGGATTTGCATTAACGAGAATTAAGTTCTTCAGTAAGAAGGTGCATATAAATATGGATTATTTTATGGGGGGTGCTCCTTAAAGAGTTAAGGAAGGAAGGACAGAAAGGAGTAAAAGGAGTGTAAGATAAGAGAAAGAAAAGAAAAGGAGGATATCTAAAGAAAGGTAGAAAATGGGCCCAGCTGGCATGGCTCAATGGTTGAGCATTGACCTATGAACCAAGAAGTCATGGTCCAATTCCCAGTCAGGGCACATGGCCCGGTTGCAGGCTCGATCCCCAGTGTGGGGCATGCAGGAGAAGCCAATCAATGATACTCTCTTAGCATTGATGTCTCTCTGATCTCTCTCTCTCTCTCTCTCTCTCTCTCTCTCTCTCTCTCTCTCTCTCTCTCTCTCCTCCGCTTCATATTTGAAATCAATAACTAAAAAAGGTAGAAAATGGAAAATAAGAAAATAAAGGAAGTACATGACTAAATGTTTAAATATCAAGCGATATAGAACACAGACTCTAAATCCTGGCTGCCTGGGTTAAAAATTATTATCTGAGTTCATAAACTGTGTGATCCACAGCAAATCAAGTAACCTCCTGGTGGTTCAGTTTAGTCATCTGCAGAACAGATTTAACATGGCACTGACTTTATAAGGTTGTAGTAAGGCTTATAAACATTGAAGTACATAGAATGATTAGAACAGTTCTTTGCATACCAGGCATATTGCAAGTGTGTATTATTATGTCATTCCACACCTCTGGTGACTGCCTGAGGTGCTGCCATTCAAAACTGGTCCAGAACTGAGTTGAGGCCTCCTGGTGCCACCTCCCTTCTAGTTTTTCTCACAAGCCAGTAGACTAGTTTCACAGCTTACTTTTCTACATATACTGTATTCTCAGGCTTCCTTGCAAAATCTCTCATTTAGAAATGTTATGCCCTTTTTTGAAGAGCCTGGGTCTCTGTTATGGAATGAATTGTGTCCTCCTCAACATTCAAACATTGATGTGCTGATATCCAGGACCTCAGAATGTCATTTCAGAATATATTTTTGCAGATATAAGTAGTTAAGTTAGGATGGGGTAATACAGGAGTAGGGCAGGTTACTAATCCAATATGATTGGTGATCTTATAAAAAGGGGACAGTGGGACACAGGGACACAAGAACACCATGTTATTATTGAAGTTATGATTCCCAGCCAAGAAACACCAACTATTCTGGTCAGCTACCAAAAGCTAAGAGACAGCCATGGAGCAGATTTTCCCTCACAGCTCTCAGATGGAATAATTCTGTCAGCACCTTGATTTTGGACATCTAGCCTCCAGAACTGTGAGAAAATGTATTTCTGTTGTAAAGCCACTAAGTTACAGCACCCCTAGAACATGATGACAGCCTCACTGGGGGAAATTGCTCCTGATCTGACTCCATACAGTTTGTGCACATGAGGAAGCCCCCGTGACTGAAAGTAGCTCCTTGTGTTATGGTGTTGAAGCTCTTTTATGGTCCTGGGGCAGTGACAGAAAATGCCCATGCTGCTGAGACAGACTCATAGTGAGTGCCTCAAGTTCTCTGTCTATGCAGCTCCTTACATTGTTGTATGATGTCATGCCACAGGGGAAATAGGAAAAAGATAATGGGACTCTCCATTTTGGTGTATTAGCTCTGCCTCTTGCACAAGAGTAAATTTGAGCCAATGATCTAAAGTCTTCCTTTTCTGCCCCAGTGGGTTTGCTTAGTGGATAGAGCTTCCACCTGCAGACTGAAGGGTCCCAGGTTTGATTCTGGTCAGTGACATATGCCCAGGTTACAGGTTCAATCCCCAGTGGGGCACATGCAGGAGGCAGCCAATCAATGAATCTCTCTCATCATTGATGTTTCTATCTTTTTCTCCCTCTCCCTTTCTCTCTGAAATCAATAAAAATATATTTAAAAAAACAAAGTCTTTCTTTCTTCACTGATATATAAAGATGTAAACACATGGTTTCCTACCAAATTTTCTATTTACTGTTCAATGTGGAGTGAAGTCTCCATAGTTGGTGAGATTAGAAAACATGTTGAACAGTAAACTATTTTTACAAGATACTACATCCAGTTTCTGAGTGAAGGCAATGAGTTTGTCTCTTTTTGCGTATTCTGCCTTCTGAGTTCCTCTCTCAAAGAACTGCTTGCTGATATTTGCCAGAAATGGTACCAAAAGCATGGATAAACCAAAAAAATATATAGATAAATAAATAAAATAACTTGCCCCTTTCCTGCTCTGAGTCTTTTGAAGTCTATCCTGTAGGATTTAGGACTAAGAAACAACTTTGCAGGCCTTTAATATGACAGGATCAAAGAGCTTATTAGAATGAATTGCTTGAGAGGATTCAATGATTACATTTCCCTAACCTACAAAAACAAACCAAACATAAGAAAGGCAGAAAACAATCTCTAAATCATATGAGAACAGATTAGGAGGCACTATGCCCCTGCTTGTTTAATCAGATGTCAGGACAATATGTTGATAATTATAAGCTCTTACATATGTTCTACCTCATTGAATTGTTAACAAGTCCTTTACAAATTTAAACACATTTGACAGCTTTATGAGCCAATTTTTTTAAATGAGACTAATATTTAAATCTTTTTATTTTGAAATAATTTTAGATTGACAGAAGAATTGGAATAATAATACAGAGTTAATTTAACTCTTTTCCCAGCTATGGCTAATGTTATCATTTTATAGTCGTGTATAGTCATCAAAGCTAAGAAATAAGAAATGGTATATTTATTATTACCTAAACCTCAGGCATATTTTTAATTTCATCGGCTTTGCTCTGCTGTCCTTTTTCTTATTCATGATCCAATCCAGGATAATTCATTGCGTTGAATTAGCATGTCTTCTCAATATCTTTCAATCTGTGAGAAGTACATGGTATTTTTTTTTCTCTCTTCATGACCGATAGTTTTGAAGAGTTCTGGTCAATTATTTTACAAAATGCACCTCATTTTGGTTTGTCTTATGTTTCTTCATGATCGGATAGAAACCATAGATGTATAGGAAGAATAGCATTGATAAGGCGTCTTTCTCACAGCATTTAAGTGAGAACGTGATCAGAATATGACTTATTACTGGTGCTGCTAATCTTGGTCACTTGAATGAAGTGCTGTCTGTTGGGTAAAGTAAGTAGTTTATTCTACTTTTCACACTCTATTCTTTAATACCAGTTGATAAATCCAGTTCACACTGGAGGAGAGAAAAATTAAGCTCTCCATTCTGAAGGGGAATTAAGCTCCCCCTTCTGGAGGGAAGGCTGTAAATGAATCTGTAGTCAATGTTAACACTGCCACAGCAACTAGTAATTATTTTGGAGGAAGTGCTTTGAGGCTAACCATATATCCTTTTACTCTTTAAAACGTGCCCACTAATTTTATCAGTTATTAATTGCCTTTAAGAATTATTACTGTGCTCTTCTTACAGTTCTTTTCTATTTATCTCATCCCTTTTACATTTATTATTTGGAGTTCTTCTGTAAGGAAAATCTGTCCCGTTTCTCTCCTGTATTTACTGTTATTTACTCAATTCTTTATTAATGTCGCTACAGACACATACTATTAAGCTCACGCATTATTTTTTTGTATTCTATGTTAGGACTTGGTATACTTTATTTTTAAAAAATATATTTTTATTGATTTCAGAGCAGAAAGAAGAGGGAGAGAGAAATAGAAACATCAATGATGAGAATAATTGATTGGCTGCCTCCTGTATGTCCCCTACTGGGGATGGAGCCCATAACCTGGGCATGTGCCCTGACCAGGAATCCAACTGTGACTTCCTGGTTCATAGGTCAATACTCAACCACTGAGCCACACTGGCAGGGCATGGTATACTTTATTTTTATTGCCTATATTAACTATTTAAGAAATGGCTATAATGTACAGAGCATACACATTTTATCCAGGAAACCTACTTTATTTTTAATGGAGTTATATTAAGTAATTTTGGTTTGGAAACAAAAATACCATATCAAGTTATTATTTTCCTTTCCCATCCCAAAGGAAACTAACCAGTGTTTTGCTGCTTTAAATTTTTTTTCCAGCTCCCAAAGGCACTTACAAGGGTGTATGTGTGTGTGGGAAAAGGAAAGCATAGTCAGAAAACATTTAAAAGAGACTAAGAATCAAAATTTCAGAAAAGGTTCAAAGAGGTGAAAGAATTAAAGTTCAAGAAAAAAAGGTAATTATTTTATGTGTAAAATAAATGCTCAAGAGTGAAGAATTTACTACATGCATGATGATTACCCATGGGAAGAGATATTAAACAGCCTTTTTAAAAAATATTTAATATGGTTTTTTAATTCTTTTATTGAGTTCAGAGAGGAAGAGAGAAGGAGAGAGATAGAAACATCAATAATGACAGAGAATCATTGATCAGCTGCTTCCTGCACGCCCCCCACTGGGGATCGAGCCCACAACCCAGGCATGTGCCTTTAACCAGAACTGAACCCAGGACACTTCAGTCCACAGGCTGACGCTCTATCCACTGAACAAAACCAGCTAGGGCTACACAGCTATTTTAATGTGTGTGTACTTTTTTTAAAAATTTGCAACATCATGGTAAAGGTCATAAAATAAAGAAAAAAAATACCAGCATACAAAACTAGACAGCTAACATGATCCTGCTTTTTTGTTTGTTTGTTTGTTTTGTTTTAAGGAAAAGAATATGAAGAAAATAAATATATTTATAAATATGCAAAAATATTCTAAAAATATAAATTACTAAAGGATATACAACATGCACTACAGTATGATGATGCCTAATAGCTTCCTGAGCATCTACTGAATTAATTATTGAATACAAGAAAATGTTAATAGTAGGTATGGCTGGGTGGTAGAATATTTGATGACTTAATATTTCTTCTTTATGTTCTCTGTGTGTTTTTCCCAGTTGTAAAATCTGAACATGAATTATTTGGTATTTCAATAAAGAGTTGCAATTTAAACAAAAGTCAGATAGCAGTTGGTTTTCAACTGTTCTCAAGTTTGCAAAAGTGACCCGTGATGAGAAGTGTTTTGCTACTGCATCATCCATAGATCTATTATTAGAAAGAAACAATTTTTAGAAAAAAAAAAGTTAAATTAAACAGGTCTTGCTTAATTAATCAGCCCCAGAGCTTAGCCGCTCAATACGAATGGTATAGGTCACCTGAAAAGCAAACAGAATAATCATAACTGCTTTAAGAGTCTTTGAAGTTATAGATTAAGCCAGTGGGAAATTAGCCAGATTGCCATTACAGCCGAAAAGTGCCGGAAGGCCCCGGCAGCCAGTGTAATTATGCAAGCTTTGTGAGCCTTGAACATTTTGTGATTGTAATGCATACTCCCAGCCTTCATAAACCTGCATGTTTTTTAACTGTCTTGCCCAAGGCTGAGTGATAAAGAAAGAAAGAAAAATAAATATTGTAGTAAACCCTTTCTTCACATCAGGATTTTCTTTACCTGTTGCTTTCATAAAGGATGTTTGGTACACATAGGTTTTCCCCTCCAGTGACTAACTCTACCTGGGTTAGATGAATAAGCTGCCCTTGCCAGGATTTTTTCCTTATAGGGTGGCACAAGCATGCACATAGCGACCATATTTTCCAGCGTATAAGACAACTGGGCGTATAAGACGACCCCCAACGTTTGAGAAGATTTTCCTGGGTTAAAAAGTCGTCTTATACACCAGAAAATATGGTATGTCTAATTATGCCTGGAATCACAATTACAAAAAAGACAGCTGGGTGCAGATAGGGGTCATTGAGAAGCTTAGGAACTCATCCTAGTCTAGTAAAGTTTCAAGGCAGTGTTCTAAGGTAAAGGAAAGGTGAATCTAAATGATGCCTTTGTAATCAATCACCCCGGGTAAATGTGTTTTGGGCTCTCTTGAATATGAATGCTGTTCTAAACTCAAATGCCACTCAGATGCAGAGTGAACACAGAGAGGAAACTCCAGGGGCAATGTGAAATAATTAAAGAAAGGGGTGGAAGGGAGAAGATATCATCAAAATATCGTTAGGTTGTACAAGGCAAAACCAGAATTAAAGGGTGAAGGATGACCAGAAGAAAGACTTGCATTCTCATTTGAAGATGCCCTCCAAAGGTAACCATGGCTGAGGGAGGATTCAACAGAGGGGGATTCTTTGCTAATAATGAGTGTATTCCATCAAACTCAAGGAGTAAACTCTTTCTTATGTGCGACCTTTGATTCTTCTGCAGATTTCTTGCCAAAGACAGCATTTCAGACAAATAGCATCTGGTTTGGAATAGCTGACAAAAATATTGTTCAGGACAGCGACCTTTAATTTTAAGAGGCACAGATCTCATTAATAATTTAGTAAAAACTATTGATCTCTTCATACATATTTCTCCATGAACACAAAAATGCACTACCAGTGGGTTTAGAGACCCCCTTAACAGTCTACTAAAGCACAGGAACACACGAGCCCTAAATTAATAATCCATGATAGAGAAATTGATGACAACTTTTAATTTCATATAACTTTTTGTCTTAGGAATCAAAAGAACCATTTCTGAATCACTCAGCTTACTATCTTGATTCTTTTAAAGAAAGATAGGCTTTTATTTTAGGATATAGGGACAATGAAGTAAAAATAAGTCAAAGGTGGATGATGGTTATTTGGCCGTGATTCAAGACAGAGAAAAGTGGCCATCCACTTCCTGTCCTATTGTTCATGAGACTATTGTTTATTCCAAATTATCAGTTGCTTTGTAAAAATTTTAAAGATATTTTAGAATTGGTGAATTATGTCTGCAGAGGCAAAGATAGTCAGTTCACAAAAGAAACATGAACTATTCCTTAGTGTTTTGATACAACTTCACATAGTGCAAACACAAAGCTACACACACTGTTTAAAACCTTTTTCTGTAATTATTTATCTAAAAGCTAAAAAGACTATACTCACAATTATAAAAGGGTATATTTTATTTTATATATTTTCATTGATTTCAAGAGGAAGGGAGAGGGAGAGAGATAGAAACATCAATGATGAGAGAGAATAATCAATAGTCAGCCTCCTGCACACCCCATACTGGGGACTGAGCCTGCAACTCGGGCACATGCCATGACTGGGAATGTGACGGTGACCTCCTGGTTCATAGGTCACTGCTCAACCATTGATCAACACTGTCTGGGTCAAAAGTAACTATTTTAAAACAGTCGATTTAATCATGCTTAAATTTAATATCTGCTTAGTAATCGAGGAAGAGGAAGTATGGCCAGCTGTTAAAAAGCAATAACAAAATCTTAATTTTAAAAAATTACCGAAATTATATAGTGCTTCTGAAATAATATCCCAATGCAAGTTTTAAAATAATTGAAAAACTCATGTCCTCATCTCACTCTTTCCACTCCATTCAGCTGCCTCACTTTGTAACTAGTGATGAATGCCCTTAATAAATTTCCTAAGCTCTTTCTCTATATATTATTTCCTATCCTCAAAGGAACTATAGAATTTACAGAATATTTATTTAAACTTGGAACCTGAGGCATTTTATAAATATATATACATACATACACATGTTTGTGTTAGTATTGTTATTCACTTTTACCATGATATTTATCATTTAATTGTCTGGCACTTTATTTTGTTTCGAGGATGTTTGGAGGAGAGAAACAGTGCTTCATGTGTATAGGGGGATGATGGTGTCTTGCCCCCACCACCCACCCAGCTTCCCTCTTCAGGCCCAAACCCTTCCTAAAGTGCTTAGTGCCAGCTGTGGCCAGCTGATAGCTGAGCACCTGTGCAGACTTGTCCAAGGCTAGGTCCCAGGGGTCAGCTTTAAACAATGACTGACTGAGGCAAGGATGCAGAAGCCCAGGTAACCCTTGCTTCATTTGGAGATAATTCCAAAGGACCATCCCAGTCCCAGAGCTCCAAGTAGAAACTCAATTGCAATTGAAACTTGATCACCTTCAACTGTTCAATCAGTCTTCCTCACATTTCTTTCTTTTTTTTTTTTTTTTTGGTGGGGGGGTGGCTAGGTAGGTGTATCCCATCACACTTATATACTTTCCTTATCCTATCTAATAAAAGAGTAATATGCAAATTAGGCATCACTCCATGACAAAGGTGGCACCCCCCCATGGCCACAAGATGGCAATGCCCATAGCCACAAGATGGTGGCGCCAAGTCTGGCTCAGCCCTGCCATTGAAGTGGTCAGGCCTATTAGCCAGGCAGGTGGTGGGGGAGGCGAGGGGCCCAAGGAGTTGAACAGGCAATCAGAGGGGGCTGGAGGGCCCCTGCCCAGGCCAGAGGCCTTTGCCAGAGGACTCAGGCATGGGCAAGGGTGGAGCCGGTGATCAGAGGGGTATGAGGTGCCCTACCCAGGCATAAGGCCTGGACCAATGGCCTCAGGCCAGGACAGGGGCAAGGCCGGAGATCACAGGGACCTGGGCTCTGCAGAGCCAGCAATCAGAGAGGCAGGGGCAGAGCCTGTGATTGCAGGGGTCTGGGCAGAGGTGGAGCCTGTGATTGCAGGGGTCAGGGGGTCCCCTTCCCAGGGCTGCAGCCTTCACCAGAGGCTGCCAGTGGGGCAAGGGCAGAGCCGGCGATGGCAGGGGGCAGGATTAGAGCGGGTGATCACAGAGGCCTGGGCTCTGTGAAGCCAGTGATCAGAGGGATTTGGGGCTCCCCTGCCCAGGCCTGCAGCCTTGGCCACAGCTTACAGGCCTGGGCAGGGGTGGAGCTGGCAATTAGAGTGAACTACAGAGGAAACACCTTTTCTTACCACTCATTGGATAAGTTCCCTGTATGCCACTGGCAATATTCTTAGTAACTTTCATAATAAGAATCCCTATAGGTGATCTAGGGTTTTTCCACCACACTCCTGGAGAAAAAAGTGAAGGTCCACTGCTGGAGGGCTAAGAAATGTCATATCCTGCCCTAGCCAGTTTGGCTCAGTGAATAATGCCTCAGCCTGCTGACTGCAGGGTCTGGGTTCAATTCTGGCCAAGGGCATGTCCCTTGGTTGCAGGCTTCTCCCTGGCCAGGGCCCAGGTCAGGGCATATGCAGGAGGCAACCAACCAAAATGTTCCTCTCACTTTGATGTTTCTCTCTCTTTCCCTTCTCTTCCACATTCTCTAAAAATCAATGGAAACATATCCTCAGGTGAGGATAAAAAGAAATGTCATATCCTAAGAAAGATACATCTTGAAAATGTCTAAAGAAAGTTGTCATTTCTTCATGGTGAAGGGACTGAAGTCCGTGTTGATGAAAACACCTTGGTGGCTGCAGTGACTGGCAGTGGCTGCAGCAGTGGGGTGATGGGGCTGGTTGCTTCTCCTGATTAGCCTGGTTGCCTCCCACAAAGGGAGACCAGACTGTGGCTTAGGCCTGCTCCCCAAAGGGATCAGGGAGTGGGCCTAAGCTGTCAGTAGGACACCCCCTTAGGGCTCCCAGTATGTGAGAGGGGGCAGGCTGAACTGAGAAACCCCACCCCCAGTGCACAAATTTTGTGCACCGGGCCCCTAGTGTATTTATATTTATGTATTCTTATCTTAATCCATATAAAACCTTTTATTAAAAAACTAGAGGCCCAGTGTACATATCTGTGCACATGTCAGGGTCTAAGGGCATCTGAGGAGTGAGCAGAGTTCCTCTGGCAGGTGGGATCCCTTGGACTTGCCTGCAGGGGATTGGACCAAAACCAGCAGTCTGACATCCCCGAAGGGGCCCTGGAGTGCAAGAGGGCACTCTGAAAAGTTGTTGTCCCTGGCAGCTCCTTCATTGAGTGTCTGCCCCCTGGTGATCATTGTGCATCATTCCTACAGGATATTCCTACCTGGTATGCAGGTCACTTGGCCTTTTATATATATAGATGGCCATAAAAACTTTATTTGGATTTCATCAGTTTTTCCACAGATGTCATTTTTCTGTTCCAAGATCCAATCAGGATAGCACATTGTACTTATTAGTTCTATCCCCTTGGTCACTTCCAATTTATGACAATTTCTCAGTCTTTCCTTGTTTCTCATCATCTTGACAATTTTACAGAGTCTTGGCTAGGTACTTTGTAGAATGTCTCTCTCTTTGGGTTTGTGTGATGTTTTCTCATCATCTCCCTGGAGTTACTGATGAGGTAAAATTATTTCAGAGGTGAAGTGTTCTCATTGCATCATATCACTGGTATATGATATCAATGTGACTTATTACTAGTGACACCAACCTTGATTATTTGCTTAAAGTGGGATCTGCCAAGTTTTCCACTGTAAAACTTCTAGTTTTCCTTCTGACTCTCTCTGAGGGTATCTCATAATAAAGCCTCTACATACAACTCTCAGCCTCAGAGTCTATTTCCACAAAATCCAAACTTTAAAAAAAATTATGTGTCATAATATTCACCCATTATATTTCAACCAGTACCCTCCACAAATGCTGAATAATTTAGTTCTTGAAATTTAATTTTGTCAGTATGTATAGAAAGGAGTCATATCATCACTGTTAACCTTAATTTTGTAGCCATGCTAATGTTTCACCAAGAATTATACACCTTTATGAAGTTTACCAGCTATAATTCAAGTAGCTCATAGAAATAGAAAAATATATTCAATAGTCACATACATATATTACTCACATGTATGTTGTTTCTGGCTGTGATTTGATGTGCAAAATACATGAAACTCGTATCACACCAAAACCAAACTACTAATTAACCACACCAGAAATTCACACAGTCTACTCTGAATCCTCTTAAACTAATTCAATAAGATCATATTTTATGAAATTCACTAGCATTAGTAGAAATTATGAAAGGTTAATAGGTTCAATATTCTCTTCTTCATCATGCCAAGATCTCCATTAGAAAAATCTTTATAGGGGAACTTACTCAACTGTGTAAAATCACGGTCACTTCAGTACCAATAGCATTTCCTTCATTTTCAGAAAGAAAATATTTATTCAAGAAGAGTAAAGTTAGAAATTTTTTTTTACTCTCAATTTATCAAAACAGAATTTTCTAATAAAAATCCTCAGATTCTTTCTGGCTCATCTCATCCTCACATGGTAGCATTTAAATATAACTGTCAAATGTTGAGGTGTAGCATAAACTTTATACTTTCTGCAAATTAACTAAATTACTTTGTGAAGAAAGGAATGTATTTTTTTCCACATATTTTAGAAATTCAGTAGTATCTAGCTTCAGAAAAGACACTTCCCCCTCCCCCGCCCCCAAGGAAAGGACCAGTATGCTTTTCCTTAAAAACAAAAAACATAGCAATGAAGAGGTGATGATTTAGACCACTGGCTTTTTTGACGTTTAGTGCAGTCATCTAAGAAGACAAAACATCCTTCATTTTTGTAGGCAAAGTCTTGGAGTAAAGTGCATGCTGGTGCAGCAACACATCATCTGTGATCATGATGCCAGATTATTCTTCCTCAACACAGCACACAAATCCTGAATTTCACCCCTTGGTATTCAGGGTCATCCTTGCTATGAACTGAGTCCCATATATCAAGTTAAAAGTCTCCTCAGGGGTTCAACAGACTGGTTTTCTTCATAGTTCAATGAAAGGATACAGACACCATGTATGTGGCTTTCCTCATGCCACTGGTTTCTTTGAGTTACTGCTCAAATGGTACCTTATCATTGAGGACTCCCTAAAGACTCTATTTAAAATAACTCACTTCTCCAACATTGTACTCTCTAGCTCCCTTCTCTACTTTATTTTTTCTCTACAACATTCATTGCTATCTTAATGTTCATCTGTCTGTCTTCTTATTCTAGAATGCCAAGTACATGAGGACAGAGGTTCCTTTGTTTTTTTCCACATTACATTCCAAGTGACTAGAACAGTACCTGACACACAGTAGATGCTTAACAATTGTAATGACTACATGGCTGAATGCATTTGTTTAACAAATATATGTGGATATGTGGATTGTTTGTAACTTTTAACCCATGTGGGGAAAGGCACCATGACCTTCATGTTACTTTAAGAAAAAAAAACACTCCCACAAATATTAACAATTTTAATCTCTTTTTCCAAATATTATTTTTGAGTATCATACTACAAAAAAACCCATCTGCACTGTAAAACTAATAGCCTATTATTCTCTCCACTTCTTCCCTACATTTGCTATAAATGAAAGAGTATAATAGTCTTTGTTAATGATCAAAGTACCAAATTAATTTCTATAATATTTCTATAATTCAAAGAGTAGATTCTTCAAAGGAACCATTTTACTGGAGCAAGATTCATATCCCACAAATAATCTTCTGTTCTGTCCCTCTCCAGGCCAAGATTTACCATTATATCAGTGTCTGCAAATATGTACATTTCTCTCTAATTGTGTTGACCATCGCCATAGAATTACTTATGGCATCTGGAATTATGCTGTGGTTTACAGAACCTGTTTTGTTTATTCTCTATCCATCTTGTTGCATATTTCTGGATGAATTGAGGCTTCCTCCTATTTAATATTAATTCTTGCAACCTTAAAGATTATAGCAAACAAATGCAAGTTCAGTTGGAAAGTTTGGCTGTCACAGAATAGATTCTACAAAGATGTAAGTCTTCAGGACTTTAAAAGATCAGTAGCAAGAAACTTAATCTTCAGAATTTTATCTCAGTTGCTTAAGATTGTTAGCTGAAGTTTATGGAGGAAAATATTGTAATAATATGCATCATCATCCATAATATGCCAGGTCAGTCTTAATAATGATATTTAAAAGTAAAAGGTCATTTTCAGGTGAGGCAAATGGTATAATGCTACACCAATTTAGAGCTTCATCATTATTGAGATGCTTAGTTTGCCAGCTATCATCTTGTATCATTTTTTTACAGCTATGATTTAAGGGTTTTCTTCAGGAAAAGTAAAACTAGTGAAGTCACCTTTGTCTATAATTTTGCAAGGGCCATCCCCAGAAGGATGTGTCACAAGTAATAAAATAGAGCAGATGGTAAAAGAAAGTTGAAGCGACTGATCTATTCCTTGTTTGTGCTATTGCAGTGGTTACAGGCTATGGGCAATCGGTTCCATCCATACATTCCCTGTCCCAATCTTTTCAACGCTATTATGAAAATTGCCTTCAGACTGAAACACACACATCTTTCTTGTCACTTTGATGGTCATCATCACCTACAGAGACAAGCAGCCGCTGGGCATTAGCCCTGGCTGGAAATGCCTACCTTTGGCGTGGGCTACCTTTGGTTGACTGTGTTCCCGAAAGTGTTGCACATTCCTCTTCCCTTCCCAGGTTCGTGGCTTATTATTTCAATTTGACTTTCTTATTACAGGAAACTTTTCGTTAAAAGATAGTTCAATTTATGGTCATTTACTTTTAATGTGCTTTTCATCACTTTTCTTGTCACTTTTTATGTTTTCAAAATGAAATAGGGACAAAACCTACCTTTTTTTTTTTACTAGAACAACGCTATTCACTCTTTCATAAGACAAGGAAGGAGCCCATTTCATATTATTTGAAAGAGTTTTTTGTTGTTGTTTTGTCATTCTAATGATTTGCCTAAAAAAGATATGACTTTCTAAAGTGAGATGATTATATTAAATGCAGACCTAAACATAGGATTACAACTACTTTTGCTGTAGTATTAGCATTTGAATAAAATATTTTATAGCTTGGAAAATAATTAACTTGTATTATAGAAAAAAATATTAAGAGTGCTGGTACTATAAATTTCTTCTGAAATTAATAAATGTTATCTTATTTTAAAAAGTCTCAGTTAAAAATGTTATGCAGAGAAGTAACCATAAAACCAAAAGAGTGACAATCTCAGCTGGTTATGTAAAACACTTGACATAGCTACCCTGATGAATTACCTAAAAAAAATTATTGATTTAATACTTTGAGGCTTAAGTTTGAGGTTGTATGTTTTTAGAAATTCTCATTTGTTGGGATAGATTCCAAGAACTTTAGTAAGTTCTTTAATGGGAATGTTTTCATTGTTTTATCAGTTGCAATCAAAATTATACTAAAAAATCAAATTCATATCTTTAGGTAGCTGTATTGTTTCCCAGGGGTCCTCTTAGCCTAGGAATTTTCCATTGTATTACAGATATTAGGCACTCAATGAACATATGATGACTACATGAATTGACTCTAATTATTCTATGCACCCATTGTTTTTGTGTCTATTTCTATCTGCCACTCACTCATTCAACATCAATTGAGCACTCATGTTCCAGGCTTCTTTCTAAATATTTATCCTATCTAATATAAGAGTAATATGCAAATTAAGTGTCACTCCATCACAAAGATGGCCACCCCCATAGCTACAAGATGGCAATGACCAGTATGGCTCAGCTCCACCACTGAAGTGGTCAGGCCTGTTAGCCAGGCAGGTGGGGGGCGGGGGGAGACAGGGGACTCAAGGGGGGGAACAGGTGATCAGGCCTCTGGCATGAGCAAGGGTGGAGCCAGTAATCAGAGGGATATGAGGGTGCCCTACCTAGGCATAAGGCCTAGGCCAGAGGCCTCAGGTTTGGGCAGGGGCAAGACCAGAAATTGAAGGGACCTGGGCTCCACAGAGCCAGCAATTGAGCCTGCGATTGCAGGGGTCTGGGCACCTGTGGAGCCAGCAATGCAGGGGTCTGGAGGTCCCCTGTCCAAGCCTACAGCCTTGGCCAGAGACTGCAGTGGGACAGGGACAGAGCCTACAATCTCAGGGCCTGGGCAGTGGCAGAACCAGCAATCTGAGGGATCTGTGGGTCCCCTACCCAGGCCTTCAGCCTTGGCCAGAGGCTGCCAGTGGGGCAAGGGCAGAGCTGGCAATGGCAGGGGGCAGGATCAGAGCCAGTGATCACAGAAGCCTGGGCTCTATGAAGCTGATGATTGGAGGGGCTTGGGGGTCCCCTGCCCAGGCCTGCAGCCTTGGCCAGAGCTTACAGGCCTGGGCAGGGGTGGAGCTGATGATCAGAGTGAACTACAGAGGAAACACCTTTTCTTACCACTCATTGGCTAAGTTTCCTGTATGCCACTGGCAATATTCTTAGTAACTTGGGTAATAAGAATCCCTTAAGGCAATCTAGGGTTTTTCCAAAACACTCCTGAAGAAAAAAAGTGAAGGTCCACTGCTGGAAGGCTAAGAAATGTCATATCCTGCCCTAACCAGTTTGGGTCAGTCCATAATGCCTCAGCCTGCTGACTGCAGGGTATGGGTTCAATTCTGACCAAGGGCATGTCTCTAGGTTGCAGACTCCTCCCTGGCCGAGGCCCAGGGCATATGCAGGAGGCAATCCATGGAAGTGTTCCTCTCACTT
>PVJC01031738.1:0-20381 GCA_004026665.1 Murina feae | reverse complement strand
CTAAGTGACTGAACGAGCAAATGACTGAATGACCGAATGACTGTACAACTGGTCAACCAGTCACTATGATGTGCACACCAGGAGGCAGGTGCTCAACACAGGAGCTGCCATCAGTGTACTCTCATAGCCAAACTCCTGTAGCCCAACAATCTCTGTGGTCTCACCCCCTAGGTTCCCCCCACCTCCCAATCAGCCCTGATCATCGGTCAGGCCGAGGGACCCCACCCATGCAAGAATTCATGCACCAGGCCTCTTAATAACTGTAATAGAAGGCATTCATCCTAGACTGAACTATTTTGTGCAAGCATGTGTGCCTGTGCAGGCATGCCGAACCTTGATAAGTTGAAATTTCCCTCAAATAACCTAAAGAAGGAAATGGCTGCACTTTGGTCCTCCTTTTACATATTTTTGCTGTGGAGTATTGTTTTTTTTTAGAGCCAATGATTATAACATCTCCCTATTTGTCATCAAGAAAAGTAATTATCTTTCTGTTTCACATGTAATTCGATCATTACTAAGAGTGTTAATGAAACTCAGCTGGCAATAGAGTTTTGGCACTCAATCTGAAGTTTTTCATTATCCCTGAAGCTCTTCATGCAGACAGTCCGGGTACCTACAGATCTAATAGATGCATCTCTACAAGGCATCACATAGATTTTTGTTAATGGCAAAGCTAAGAATTTTATCTGGTAGGTGTAAACACAGTATCCATCATCAACTTCATTATTTGGCCACACCTAAAGGCTTTCTAAGTAACTATATTTAACAAATTTTAAATTTTAGCCACTAAGTGTAATGAGTTGTTAAACACATATGTATACTGGTATTAAATTGTTTAATTCCAACAGTACCTCCATGAGATATATATTATTATCTCAATTTTAAATAGATTAAGAGATTAAACAATTTGGTCAAGATCTTAGTACTACTAGGTCACAAAAACACTTTGTCTTTAATTGTTGTTTTGTTTCTTTCTTTTTGGCTGTCTTCCTTCCCTCTCCATATTTCTATCTCTACTCTCTTCATTTTAAATCACTCCCTTTCTCTTTTTTTTAACTCACTAACTTCTCAACTCTCTTTATCTCTCTCTCCTCATTTTCTTCTTTTTGCTGTTTTTCTCTCTGTACATCTCATTCTTTTTTTTCTTTGTCTTTTTCTTTTCATGTCCTTCTAATTCACCAACAGAGGAATGAATATATTGTGGTTTATTTATGCCAAAAGAATCTACACAGTAAGGAGAATTAATAAAATACAACTGTGTGTGACAATGTAGTGCACTTTCAAGTGAAATGTTGACTGAAAGAAAAAAAAATAAAAAAAGAAGAAATATCACAGAATTTTATTAATGTAATGTTTGGAAGAGGCCAATGAATTGATAGTAATGGAAGACAGGATATCTCATTGTGCTACCTCCTGGGGTGGCAGGTAGTGAATGTGAGAGACCATAATGGAGACTCTGTTGTGCTAATAATATTTTTTTTTAGAGCTTGGTATATTGTTACACAGGGAGATTTGAATTCTAAAAATTCAACTGACTGCACGCTTATGATTTGTGCATTATTCTGTATGTATATTATACCTCAATACAAATGTTAAAAAATGCTATCTCATAAGTTGGCTTGGGATTCAGAATTGATGGAATTTTTTTCAGGAGGTTGTAATAACATTCTGTTTATTAGAAATTCTATGCATGGGAAAAAGAAATTATGACCTGTTCCTAGTAAAGAAACAAGTTAGGACTAACAAAAATGGATGTGGACTTGATCTCTATGGAGAAGCATCAGGGAATTAAAGGAAGGGAAATGTGTATGGTATGTTTCCTGACCCAGGTATCAACAAGACTGACTGAACTCCAAATTAAGGAGTTTATACCGAGTTTTTGTAGAATATATATTTAGAGAGAAATAGAAGGATTGAGGTCCTCTCATGGGAGAAGACATGGTAGAAAGACAGAAAGATTGATGTGGAATCCAAAGCCCAACATAAAATTAAACCTGTATGGTTTTGTGAACCAATGTCACCCCAATAAAATTTTTAAAAATATGACACATAAGAAAAAGAAAGGAAGACAGAATATAGGGTAAAATATGGTGCAAAAAATATAGCCCTTGGATATGAAGTTATAGAAGCCTGTGATTTTATTTTGTATTACACCAAACTTTTCTACATCATGACAGGAATTAAACTCAGCATTCATTCTGAGAGTTCTTATAGAACTGGAACTTTATTATGAGTTTAGATATTTGTCCACATATTCCATATATGTGTATAATGAGTGAGGAATCAGAAATATTCTCACATTAATATGTGGCAAAACTGTAATTTTCATTTTTGAAAGCATCAGAAAAAAACCTGGCGGTCTTCTCTTTCTTCTCAGCCAACATGCAGAAGTAGATTGCACTCCATTTATGAACCAGCAGTACGGTAACTTGCAGTGTGGGTAGGATTACCATAAATTAAGGCAAAACTACAACACTAAGCAAAAGAACAGAATGTGTTTGACAAAGGGCTATCCTTAACTTTGTAGTCATTTGTTTTAGTTCTAATCTGCACACCCCAGTAATCTGCCAGCCAAAGAGGCTGGTGAATTAGCAGGTTTAGCTGTTTATAAAACACATGCATAAAATATATGTGAGGACTGTGTTTGCATAGAGGGTATACATTTATACATGCAGATGCATCTGTGTGGGAATGGGCACCGCTCCAGATGTCTTGGGAGGGGGGGTTGAATGTGTGGGTCTGCGTATCTGTGTGTTGAGTGGGTATGCATGTCAGTATGTGAGCAGGAGTTGGAGGCTGTAGTGTGGACAGTTGTGCTGGCAAGAATCTGCTAACAAAGGATTGACACTGCCAGAGGTTTGTGTAATTGCTGCCTAGTCTACTTCACCACAATTAATGTAATTGTGGAGCAGACAGTGTCATAGGGGCATGTTTTAGAAATGGTCATAGTGAGAAGAGGTGACCTGCTCAGAGTCACATGGTTGATGGAGATAGGCTATAAAGTCCTCCTAAAAATAATTACAGAATGGCCCTGGCCGGTTTGGCTCAGTGGATAGAGCGTTGGCCTGCGGACTGAAGGGTCCCAGGTTCGATTCCAGTCAAGGGATGTTTCTAACTGTCTATCCCTCTCCCTTCCTCTCTGTAAAAAATCAATAAAATATATTTGAAAAAATAATTACAGAATGAATGAACTTTTAGTTTACTGAGTAACACTTGTGCTGAGACTAGTAATGAGATTCAGAAGCCTACAGCTGAAAGTAGACTATTCCCATCCAGAGTACTCTCACCGTCACTTTCTTAATTTGCTTTGGGTGGTAAATGGTGGTCACCATACAACCTACCAGAGCCTCTGGAGACTAAAGACTAAAAGACAGGATGAGCGCAAGGGGACATTTTCCTGTTTATTGAACAGATCACGGTATCCGTGGGGTATGTACATGCCAGTGTACCTATATGTGTGTATATGGGGCTATAGGTGTACAGAAACTAGGTAGTGGGCTATACACTATGAGATCAATCATGTTCTTTCCTTCCGTGTTTCTTTATGCATTACGTTGGTTTAATAAGAGGAAATAGCTCTTTTCTCCATATGACAAGGGTTAATCATTTGGTCTCCTAGGAAGTTTAGAATCTTCTGGAAGAGTAAGAAACTGACTTTAGAACCTTTCTCAAGAACAGGGTTGAAGACCAGAGAAGCAAGAGAGTGTAAAGGTAACTAGGAATAGGGGAATCACAAGAAAGAGAAGCAAGGTTCATGAGCTAAGTTTCACTGGTGCAGTTCACTGAGCAGTGTGTGTGTGTGCGTGTGCATGTGTTGGGCATGCACACACATAAGTACATATTGAATATATAAATTATCAGCACATTTTCTCTGTTGTGAAGTATTTAAGTGCCAGGATATAGGTGTTTCTTGGAAGACCTTGCACAACATATGCTGTGCTATTCTACCATCTGTAGCTCAGGACTTTGGACAAGATTCTATTGCTTTGCTTTGGGACAAAGAAAAAGGAAATTGAGCAGATTTCTCTCTCATTTGTGACTCTTCTATCCCTTGATCTTGTGACTTTAACTCTTTCTGGGGTGCATTTGAAACTTCATATTTTACTATTAAGAAATGTTGTGTTCTCACTTGTAAGGGGACAATATTATCCATGCAGACAATACTGTAGAAGTAACTGAATTCAACAATGTCTATGTCCCAATTCTTGCAAGATCTAAGAAGTCTTAGCCATTTTTCTCTTCCTTTAGGGCTTCATAAATACCACTCTAACTGCAGTTGCCTTCCTTGTCTTGCTGGTGTGTCCTAGCTAAGGCTCGTCAGATCAATGTTTACCATAGATTTTATAACAAAATCTAAGCTATTTAGCCAGATAAACTGACCATGACCAGACTCTGCCTACCTTGCTGACTCCAGTCTCACTGCTAATGTTCACATTCTGGTGTCCCTACCACTTGGATGGATATATATGTGGAGTTACACCAATCTGCCACTTTCTAGGATGTCCAATATATTATTTATTCTGCCCTGGGGGGTGAGGGGTAGTAGGCATCTCTCCCCCAAACCTCTGTTCCACCAAGCTCTCCATCCCTGATACCATCACCCCAGCCCTCTTATAATATCCTGGGACTTTAATCTTTCCTACATGAGTCTTGAAAAGAGAGATCTTTCCATTTGACCTCTGAAGATCAGTGGGATAAATATTGGAGGGGGGAATGATGAGGGAAAAAGAAAAAAATGAAAAATATACAACAAAACATAGATTTAAAAAATTATACAAAATGGGTTCCTCATTGAAATCACTTGCTCTTAAAGGACTTAGCTACTTCAGTTTTCTCACTCTGATCTTGCCTTGACTGAACCAGAGAATAAATAGATTTTCTGAGACCTTGGCCAGCATTCTGCCACTATCTTGGGAGGTTTTCTCCTGAGTTCCAGGAACATTGCTGATTCATATTGCTTTGTTCTTGGAATTTGAAAAGGGCAATCAGATGTTATACTGCATAATTTTTCATCTCTGTGCTAGCACAGAGGGTTGCAATGAGGGCATTGAGTGAGATGACTTCCAGGATTCTCCCTCCCTGCATCTCTCTCCCTAGTGTCGTCCCTGGCATCCCAATCTGAACTTCTAGACCTTGAAGCTGAAACTTGCTTTTTGCTCATCCTCAGGGTGATTCTGGCATGACCAAACTTGGAGTAGAGGAGACACACTCTGTAATTAATTACTATCCAGAACCTCTCAGTGACGCAGTTTGTCAGATGAAAAGAGTGATGAGATGGGAGCCTTGAAGCACCACTTGTGGGATGATGAGATCCATTCTGTGCTTGGCTGGCTCTTGGTTGCCATGACAGCATCCTTGTTATAGAGCTCCGTGACTATGTGAGAGGTTGTGGGGTAAATTAGTGGCATCTTTTGGGAGTCAGTCTTGAAGCTGAAGGGTCCCTTACCCCGGGATAGTGTTTTCTCTGTTTTTATGAGTAAAGGGAGAGAATATGGCAGTGCCATTTTGAAGCCATTGGTTTATGTGGTTCAAAGGCATACTTTAGTGCTGGGTTATGAGGAGTTGGAAGCAAGATTGCAGGGCAGGGGGTCTCTGCTGCTGAGCACTGGCATCACTGCCAGTGAGGAGTGGTGTGGGCTCCAGGCGGTAAATATCTTGTAAAGACTTCATGCACCGGGGAGGCATCATCCTTCTCTGGAATGATGGGTGATGGAGTACAGCTGGCTCGTTAACACTTTGCTTCCCATTGCTGGTGGCTTTCAGAACAGCTCCTGTCTCTTTCTGCTTTCTCTATATCTTTATTAACTCCTTTCTCTTTTTTTCAGTCCATAAGTTTCTTCACTGCATCCTAATTCCAAGCAGGGCCATAGTATCTGAGTCGGTATTTCTTTTTTTGAGCTTTATTGAGATACACATGACAAAAAATTGTGCATATAAAAACTTGATGTTTTGATATACACAGATATCATAAAATAAAATCTGGGAGCATATGCTGTAAGGCATGTGTGAGTGCGAGCACTTTGCCAGTTCTGGGGTTGTCCCTGCATCTTGCTCCCATTCTTGTACACATTCTCCTTATGTAAGGTGCTCATTAAAATGCATAGCAAACAGTTTATTCATCTTGGCACCTCCCTGGGAGAGAATTGTGAAAATCTGGAAAAAAATATATGGATAAGTGTTTTGAAAGGGAGGTGATATTCAGCAAATGGCTCACAAATAGTGAAAGATGGTCATGATACAGGTTTTCAAAGAGAGCAGAAAGTGGTACTTAGAGGGCGTGAGTTTCACTCCGTTCTGTGAGATAAGGCGGGAACAAAGGTCAGAATTTGGACAGAGATGAATTACTCCACATACAACAAAGAGAGGAGTTAGAATTCAGGGCAAACCCGGAGTGCAGGCAAGAGGAACTAGGTAGCAATCTAGATGCTAGAAGCAGAGATGTGTGAGAGAAGGTTATAATCTTCCTCAATGCTTCTATAAGAATAGTACTGTGGCATGTTCCTCAGTGAACTTTTCCATAAGCTGAACAATAATGATATCATCTAAATATGTGTAATGCAAAGTCATCCCTTCACACTATCTCAATTACTCCTGGCAAGTCAGGATGTGTTTGCCTGTTTTCTAGATGAGAACACATTGGGTATGTTTTCTGAATAAAAACATCTAATTTTACCAAGTATTTTTTTTCCTGGTATAATATTCTGCCTCTATGGAAAGTCTCAGACATAACAATTTAGTTTAATTTATGTATATATGTATTTAGTAACATATTCTTTAAAAATGGACAGAAGTGCTTAAACTTAAAATTCAACTTATAGGGTTATGTCTATAGAAGTCAAGGGTCACCTTCCATACAAGAATTAACTTCCAGTCTAGTATCAAAATCTGTCTCTTGCTCTTCTTTCTGCACCCAAGAACTCTGAATTCTACCTCTTGTTCACTGTTAGTCTTTCCCCTGAAATTCTTATTTCTGGTTTCCACAATTCTCAATTAGTATTTTCCTGCCCTATTTTACTAAAAGGTGATTTGTATATTCCTACTATGAGAAATAGGATCTGATGTCATATAATAATTTATTACCCTTTTTAGAGTACGTATTTGCTTCCTAAAAAAGTATTTTTGAGGAAATCACGCTGGAGTCAGCTGGTTGCTGAGAGAATAAAAGCCAGATTTTACAAGACCGCTCAACTTTTGTTGACTAGATGTTACAGCACCCAATGAACTTGCCTTCACCAGCTCCTTTGATGTTATTATCAACTTAGAACTACTTCGCTTGCTGACATTTTTGTAATTACAGACAGTACTTTTTCCTTCAAGTCCTCTGATTAGGTTACAAATAGGGAATCTCAAAATCTCTAATAGACCATAAAAATTCAAATGCCTTCAGAGTCCCTTCAAGTATTTTATGAAGAGGGCAAAGTATAGTGAGGACCATGAGGACTGTGGCAAATGAGAATGTGCATAATCCACATATAAGCCCTTACATATATATCTTATTTAAAAATAAAATGGTACACCTTCCAAATAAACAAAGCAAATCTATAGCCCCAAGAGTCCAAAGGTATTCAGTTAAAATCCTCTGAATGTTAGTTAGGGTAGAAAATAAATTCCAACATTGAAAAATAAAAAATGAAAATCAGGAAGGGCCACAGATGAGTAGTTTAGCTTGGTTTATTTAGTCTGCAATGAATCTTGTAGGGTGATGCTCAGTACATCCTGTGGAAGGTTTGTCATCCCACTGAGGCTCTGCTGGGAATTCGAATCATACAGAGTACAGAGCTACAGATTAGAAATAGGTATCATAAGAAGACATTTTCTGTCCCTGAGCTCCTGGTCACCTGGAAGGAGGGGTGGCCTTGGACGATGATGGTGATGGCTCAAGGTCAAAGGAGCATCCATTTCATAATCAGTCATTCCGTGTAGCAATAATTCGTATTTGAGAGCAGATTCTTAAAAGCATGTTTTGTGTCTCATGATTGTCATACTAAGTGTTGTGTTAAAGGTGTTGATTATTTAAATCATTTTGAACCATGGGACTTCTTTCTTTTTCTTTTCTTTCTTTTTTTTTTTTACTTTTAGATTCATACCTTCAATAGGGAATGCTGCAGCTTCAACCCAGACACTCTCAGATTCCACACTGGAAGTTGGTTGAGATAAGAAGTTACCAAGTAAACAGAATCAGAAGGGAGTAGAGAAGGCGTTTTCCCAGTATTGTTGCTTCAGGGCATATATTCGTTAACACTTGGCTGTGGGGAAATGTGCATCTGAAATTTCAGAGGCCTTGAGAGTGCTTTTAAAGTTTAATTGCTGCAATCTCTTGTCTTCATGCTTTTCTATGAGATTAACACAGCCCTAAATGCTTTCCACTATGAAAATCATTCTGTCCTATATTGTGTTGCCTAAAAAAGTAGTGCTGTGTTACAGGAAAGAATAGCATTCCTTCCCATTTATCAGTGCAAGCCTATTAGTTTGTGAAGGTTGCCATCCGAAAGCACCACAGATGAGGTGACTTAAACAACACATACTTACTTTTCCACAGTTCCCGAGATTAAAAGTCTGAGTTCAAGGTGTTGGCAATTTTGGTTTCTTTTGAGCTTCTACTTGGCTTTCAGATGGCTGCTTTCTCCCTGGGTCTCACATGTTCTTTCCTTTTTGTGTGCACATTCCCTGGTATGTCCTTGTGTGTCCAAATTTCTTTTTCTTATATTTGACACTAAACAGGTTGGATTAGGGCCCAACCAAATGGATTCATTTGTTCGATCCCTGTTTAATGCCCCTGTCTCCAAACAGAGTTGTATTCTGAGATACTGTGGGTTGGACCGAATGATTAGTGGGACCCTCGTTAGAGCTGTAAGTGCAGGATTCTGTGATTCTAGAACTTGCTTCTCCTTTGACTTCATAGTGAACTTCCACAGAATACTGGTTTTCTCTCTTTCATGCACACATTGGCCAGAGAATACCAGCTCTCCCAAAGAAACTTGACACATGACTTCCTGTTTTATGACCTAAGTGTCTCACGACTCTCACCATCATCCCATTCACAGTCTGCTCTAATTCTTCTTGTCTTAATCAGAAAAAAATATCAAGGAGGGATGATGCAAATACAAGTTGTTAAGAAGGGAGGACAGGCTGCCAAATCTGATTTTCTGTAAGGGAACTAAGTCTGTTGACACATTGCCATGAGAAATGATAGGCTGTATAGAGATGGAAGAGACATTTATAAGGTAAAATTCTAGTGCCTCGGCTTCTCATTAAATGTGATGTATGGAAAAGAGAAGCATGTAGAATGCCACTGTGAGTTCTGGTTCGTCTGCTTCTGTGGCTGGTAGAGCAATTAACAAAGATTAAGTAGAGGAGAAGGAGGTTGTTTTAAAAATTCTCTGAAGGGGAAAGGTGCACACACACACACAAGTAAATAAATGAAAGTTCTCTGAAGGTATATATTCATAAATATACAGTCTGCATAATATACATGCACAATGCATATGTGCAATATAGTAACATACACCATATATTAATATAGAAAATACATATATGTTGCATATATATACTACATAAAACTATACCCTGACACATTTTAAACAATGCTAGCTAATTACAGTTTCTGCATTCTTTCAAGCCCTGTCACAGAGCTTGACTTCTTGAATAGTTAACATAAGCATAGCCCCAGGCTAAGGTGCCTAAGAGCATTTCAGTTTTAAAGGGAAAATGGATAAATGCAAGAACTCAACCATATGTAATGTGTTGAGAAAAGGAATCATATAGTTGAAGCTCCAGACACATAGAATTAAATAGTATATGTATCCAATCAAAGGATTGCCAATCATGCAATATTCTAGCTCTCTTGTCCAATTTCTTTTTATCAAAAGATGACACTCACTACTAATTAGTAACTAATTAACAATAAATAATCTGTGGAAAGGTGGTGAAATAAAACATTCATAGCAAGCATTTCATTATGTGATTAAGGTTAATCAGCTGCATTAACTGCCTTACTGACTAATACGTTGTTAGTTTGCTGTTTGCACTCTGTCCAGGCACATTACCTAGAACACTGATGACTCTGGAGAGATGTGTTGGCATAATAAGTGGAAATATCAGGCTATTTTTAGAGAAATGAGAAACCTATGAGGTTCCCCTAATCTAAGATGATATCAACATTCCTTGATGAATTATTATTAAAAAACCATCAGTGTAAGTTGACTATTGAATATTCAAATGTGATAGAAGAAGGTGTGTTATCTTCTATTGCCCAAAAGATGAATCCAGGCTTGTAAGATCAGTTTCTCTGCTAAGCCCAACTATAATCCTATTCTTCATTCTAAAGATGGAGTTTGTAGGTTAATACCATTAGGCTTCAATGTCAACAAATCCATAATTGTACCACCTAGAGCTATTATAAGCTTACATGTAGAATGGTCCATCTCTCCCAACACCTATGTAGCATTTCTGTTTAGTTCAAGAGCCTGGGAAAATTTTTTATTGTTGAAACATGGTGAAGCTGATAATTACCAAAGATGCCTGCCCAATCTCCATGTAACCAACTCATTAGAATAATTTAGTTCAGCACTCCATCTGTACACATCTGAACAGAGTCCAAGCACTCTTATCTCATGGCCACAGGCTGCTCATTGTATTCCTGTGCCTATCTGCTCCCACCACCGGTGGTCAGCTTATCATGAGCCAGTAACTATGTTTATGTCAGTTTTCCTTGCCTTTGTAATTACACAACTCAATCAAATATTATTCCAATCAATGAAAAAAATGTTTCAGATCATTTTTGGGGAGGCTGAATTACTAAAAAATTGTAGTGGAATTAGGGCTGGTTAGACAATTATAAAAGAGTAGAGGCTCGGCACATGAATTCATGCACAGGTGGGGTCCCCCGGGGTGGCCTGCAGAGATTGGGCCCCAGCTCTTGCCCCCAGCCTCACAACCCTGCAGCCCCACCTGGTATCCTACTTTGGCCTGGTATCTGCCCCCTTACCTGCTCCACCATCCTGCCTGCAGGTTGATAAATTGGGGCCCCGCCCCCTGCCAGGCTCCCTCTGTGCCTGGGAGCCAGGTGGCAGCCCCTGGCAATCAGGCCCCTGCTCACACCCACCTTGACTTGGTGCTGCTCCACCATCCCACTGTGGTCCCACTCTCATCAGAGCCCATCTGTCAGCTGCCAGCCATGTTTTGCGCTGCCCCTTGTGTGGTCAGCACACATCATTGGGAGTGGTAGAACTCCTGGTCAAATGACCACTCAAGGGAACAATTTAAATATTAGGGTTTTATTACATAGGATGGGGAAAGCTTTGTAAAATTGTGGAGTTCCAGAGACTCTGCATTCATACCCTCGCTTTACAGCTATGTTTTTAAAATTGAAATTATAGATCTTGAGTTATAAATGTGGCTTTTGTAAGAAAACTTCCTGAACTCTAATCAGAGGACCCAAATATAAAGACCAGATGGTGACCCTCCATCACTTACAGAGCCAATGAATACACATTTAGAATTTTAAGTGAAGGTAATGTTTAAGCAATTAATGTATTTTTTAATGTATTTTATTGTTTATTTTTACAGAGAGGAAGGGAGAAGGAGAGGGAGGAGAGTTAGAAGCATTGATGAAAGAGAAGCATTGATTCAGCTGCCTCCTGCATACTACCTACTGGGGATGTGTCCACAACCATTAGAGGCATGTCCTTGACTGGAATCGAACTTGGGACCCTTTAGTCTGCAGACCAACGTTTTATCCACTGAGCCAACTGGTTAGGGCAATGAATGCGTTTTAAATGATCATCTGCTTTATGAATTATTTTTTTTACCAAATTATAAATATCACACACACAAGCTTGTCCACATCAGACTAACCCACAATGAAGATAATACTTGATGCACGGCAAAAAGATTCAAAGGAAGTTCATCAAAATATTCGCAGGGGTTGTTTCTGTGGGAAATTATGAGTGATTGTTTTTTCCCTTCTAATTTGTTTACCAAATTGTAAATCTTCTATAATGAGCAGTAACTTGAGTGTAAATTCCTTGAAGTCAAGGATTGGATCACCCAGTTATCACCCGGAGTTCCCAGAACATAGCATAGTGTCTGATCCATTTCTGTCACATGCATAAATGAGACTTTTTTTTTTGATTAATTGCCCATTACTGACTCCAACTATGTTGTAGAAAGAGCTTCTATTTTATATCAAGAGTGAAAACAAGCAGTGTAGATAATATATATTATATAACCCAACTTTAAGAAAATATTCTATGCATGCAAGCATGTTTGTGTTTCTGCAGAATAAAAGTCCATGACAATATTGTTTCATGTTGAGTGGCATGGTTATGCCATTTCTTTATTTTCATTGCTAACTTTTTCTATATTAAAATTTCCTATAATTCTTCCCTACTACTTTTATAATGAAATGATAAACCACTAAACTGCTATTTAATGCAGTTTTGCTTTTAGCTCCTCGGTCTCTGACTCCATCCTCCTACCTCCATCCTGGTCATTGAGGGCAGGCTGCTAACAAACCCTCCAGGAGAGTAAGCCTGATAGGACTGATCCAGGCTTCTCAGATGACATTAGAGGCTTCGCTGGAGAAGGACCACTTTTCACGTGTCTTCATTCACATGGTCTCTTCTTGGTTCCAGGGACAGTGCAGAGATGGCCTCTGTGTCTTCCAGGGACAAGAGTGCTCCCTTTTCTGTGTGTCAGGGAGCCACCGTCGCCATGGTTTGGCTGAATCATTGAGGCCAAAGAAAATATAAGCTCGGTGCATCTCAGCAAATAAGTTGGACACTCATTTCAAGTTGGGAATAGTTCACAGAGATTTCTGCCTTGCAGCCACATTCTGAAAAAAATTTCACTTTCCTTGAACCTGTACTTTGAAACTATACATGCGTATTATTGTTTTAGTCGTGGTTGAATAAGTAAGGGGTCGAAATGACTCATTTGTTTACTTTAGGATGACTAAACTGATAGAATAAACAGCTAAGACTAATCCTCAGAGGAAAGAAAGCAAAACTTGTGCCAGAAGACTAAGAAGGTCTTAAAATGAGTTAACACAGCGCTTTTGCTGTCTTGGGCCAGTGAGTCATGCACCATAAAGCACACTGGGGTAACAGAGCCCCAAAGATAGCAAGCAAGGCTCCACAAATATTGCCAATATGTTCTAAGAATTCACCTGGCTTTGGTACCTGACAGGTGAATATGCAGTTATTTTCAGAATGGCTTGTCTGATTTACCTCTGATTTTATTGTTCTTTGGTTAAGTAAAATTTAGTTTAGTATTAATTATTCTGTGATGTGTGGGCATGTTTCTTTTGTAGGGCACTGGTAGCATTTTTCTGTATTACAAATCATTATGTGTTTGTGTCAGATTATTTTGCAGTAATAGAATGAATCAGAGAAAATAAGAAGAGTGAAGACAGGAGTTCAAGACTACTTCTCGGTAATTTGGTCTGTGGTCTTGAGTGCATTCAGTACCCACAGATGCCTCACCATCTCAGTCTGAGCTGTAATCTGCCCCCTCAGCTGGTTGAGAATGAAGAAAAAGTAGTACGTAAGTATATTGAGGACATAAGTGATTTACCTATGTTCTCCTAGCACGATTCTCATATTAATAATAAGAGCTATCATTCGCATTGCAAAATCAAGATAATTGAGGATTTGTGAATTTAAAATCAGTTGTCTTTTCATGAGATATAGTCAGGGTTTGAACCTGCTTCACTATAGAAAGTTCTGAGATACTAGTTGCACTTTTGTGGGTGCTATGATGGGTGGAACGGTCCCTCCAAATGTAGCAGGATTGCTAACAAGGTGCAGAGAGCACAGACAAGTCAACCACACACACCAATCCTCCACTTATTTTTTTTTAAATCTTTATTGTTGAAAGTATTATATAGGTTCTCCTTTTTCCCCATGAACCTCCCCTAGCCCACTCCATGGGTTATGCATATATGCATACATGTTCATTGGTTGAGTGCTTCCCACCTACCCCACCTCACCCTCCGCCTGCATTCCCTCTGAGGTTCAACAATCTGTTCTGATTTCACTTTCCATCTGTTCTACTCCATATACTTCTATTTATTTATTTATTTTTACTTACTTGCTTATTTTCTTCTTGTTTACAGTGACCAATGAAATACATTATCTGGTAGGATTTATTCTTTTTGGTTTTTGTTTAAATTAACTTTAAGTTATAATTTACATACAAGAAAGTGTACGTATTTTAGGTGTACAGTTCAATGAGTTTTGGTGACCATACAACCATTCAACCACTGTCCTTATGAAAATATCAAACATTTCCATTGCCACAAAACAATTCCTTCATGCCATTTTGTAGACAATTTTCACACTCCACATCCCAAGCTATCATGCACCTGATGTCTGCCAGCAATTTAATATGATTTTGCCTAGTGTAAATTTCAGATCAACTAGAATCAGAGTATATACTTTTTTTTAACTTATTTGACTCAATGCAATGTCTTTGAGATTCAGGAATGATGCTTTATTTCTCATTTTTATCTTTGAGTAGTTTCCTACTATACAAATATACTTCAATTTATTTATTTATTTTCCTAACAATGGACATTTGGATTTTTTTAATTTGGGGCTATTATGAGTAAAGTTGCTATAAACATTCACATAGATGTATTTTGGGGAATATGTGATTTTGAATTTTGTTGAAATATACCTGGGAGAAAATTGTTCGGTCATGGGGTATGTATATTATAAAATTTACAAGAAACTGCATGCTGTTTTCCAACATATTGTACCATTTACATTCCCACAAGCAATGCATGAAGGTCCCAGTGCCCAATTCCTCACATTTGCCAACACTTAGTATTAGAAACCTTTTTTTTTTTCAACTTTAGACATTCCAGATGAGAGTGAAGAAGTAACTCATTGTATTTTTAATTAGCATTTCCCTGGTTTCTTATGCTGTTGAGACAATTTTCATATTGTCATTGTCCATTAATATATCCTCTTGTTGAGGTTAAACTCTCTTCAAGTGTCACTCTAATTGAAAGGAAAACGATGAGTTGTATTATTATTGAGTTGTCAGAGTTCTTTATATATTTGGAATTTAAGTCCTTTGACACATACATATACCAGTACTGTGAACACTTCACTGAGTATGTTTTGGGATGACTTTTTAAGTACCCTTTATCTCTTTAATTTCACTCTTTCCCTCCCCCATCACACTGCTCACCCACAGTGAGACTCTCACTCACAAAGCCTCCTTACACCCCTGAGGACTCCTCCGAGTATTGCATTCACTGGGGTGGTCTAGTAATACCTGGTAACACCCTCGGTGGAATCACTGATTCCAGGATACATCTGTGGTCATAGTTATGATCCCTCCTCTAGCACCTCCTAGGACTCCCCACCAGAGATCTCATACAGCCTTAAAATTAAATGTGGTGTGAAATATTTGGGAATCCTCACTTCTTTTTCCCTCTATCCTCTAATTTACTTCCACATGCCAAAGGCCAAATGGTTGCCTTTTTGAGGATTGTATGATAATTTTTTATCTTTTAATTAATATTTTGCCAATATGGTGTCTCACGCCAAATCAGAACCCAGGACATATTTCTGTGAGTGTATGACTCATTCCTGTGAGAAGGGGAGATGGAGCCTCAGAACTCAGGAGCAATAACTCTAAATACAGGAAGGATGGGTCCAGTGACGAGCATCAGATTTGCCTGTATTTTCAGAGGTGGTATGAATGGTGCTCTAAGTAAAAATTGCATTTTTAGTGGGAGGTTGGGGATTTTTGTTATGCCTGAAGAAAATGAAATTGTCAGTTTGAAGTAATGTAAACAGTTTGAGGTTGAATCATCTATTTCACCAGTAGCCAATACTTTCTAGCAGAGGATATGTTACAATGTAAAATGTATTGTCATTTTTATCACAATACAGGAGCAGTGGCAACCTGCACAAACCTGCTTCAGCCTGTCCTAGCAATTGCCAGGTTGCTTTGCTCATCTCCCCTCTGTTAAATTCCCCAGGAAAACAAGGTCAGTTCCCATGAGGGCGTCAGGACTTACAGGACTAGCCTTACCACTGATGGGCCAAGAATTCAAAGCTCACCCAATCCCCAGGTGAACTCAGGTCATGAACCAGGATTTGGGAATGTTAAAACAGAAAAGCTGCCCTGGCTGGTTTGGCTCAGCAGAAAGAGTGGTGGCCTGCAGACTGAAGGGTCCCGGGTTTGATTCCGGTCAAGGGCACGTGCCCCGTTACAGATGGATCCCTGGGGTGGGACATGCAGGGGGCAGTCAATCAATCATTCTCTCTCATCATTGATGTTTTTATCCCTCCCTTTCCCTTCTTCTCTGAAATCAATAAAAATATGTTTAAAAACAAAACAGAAAAGCTAAGCTTAGTACTCTTTCTAGTTCTTGGCTGTCCTTGTAACCTAATTAGGGCTCAGTAGATCCAGAATGTATGGAGGTTTCAGCCAAAGTCTTCATGGTGGAATCAGACTAAACTGGAAACAAATAGGAATTTCCAAAATTTCTTGTAGAGAATTGTGAATTCAGTGATAAGATCTGAGATGATGACGGGCCCCTAACCCAGAAAATACAGTGCATGGAGTTTTATTGTCTGAGCAAAGGCTATCACTTGCCCCTCTTTAGAGGGGAAATCAACTTAAAGAGTCAATAGTACATTGTGAGACAAAGAAAGCATAGAAACCTTTCCTAAAAGATGGAAACTTTAATTTATATGCACTTATTTAAAATTGGACTATTTCTAATCTAAGGAAATTGTAATGCAGCCTGATGCTGAGAATATTAAAATCATTAGTTGTGATTGTTATACTTCATATACAAAAGGGCTAAAGCAAAGATGGATAGGGCATCACTGACAGTGCAGAATACCAGCTTTCACCTGAATCCAGGGTACCGATGCTTTTGTGCACAGTGGACTTGGGTCTGCATGAAGAATAGCCTAGGTTCGGCAATCATGACATCTACAGCAGCCCTACTATATATATCCTACAATTCCTTCTTGACTGATGGCCTCCATCCTTTAGTCACTGAGACAGAGAATGCCACATTAACCTTCTGTTTCACTGTGATAACTGTTTTGTGCAGAATCCAGTGCAGTTACATAAAACCAATAGTCTGTCCATAGGCTTGTTGTTGGTGGGGGCGGGTGGGTCATTGTAGCTTTGGCTGCCATAATTATCAGATGATTCATCATCTTGGAACTGTTATCCTCATGTTTCTCCTTTTATGTCAATACTGAGCAGCATGATCATGTTTTTCCTGAAATTGTGGAAACCAGTCTTATGGCAGTAAGCTGCCTTGTCACCCTCTAAGGAGAATGAACTTTCCAAATGTGGTGCCGTGTAAATAGCATAGTAAATAGGCATGAATCAAGATACCAATGAGTCACCTTGATAGATGGAACCTTATTAATGACCTGTCTCACCCATTTCCCAGAGATATGGACATGGAGAACTGACAGGGGCCAGTCCTCTGGGTTCTTGAAGTCACAGAAGGTTGGTTTTGAAAAATCTAAAGTTTCTTAAGAATAGATCCAACAATCATTTAAATAAAAAAAATCATGGATAGAGGGGGAGGATTAAACTATTTTATCAGAAGGTAAAATTCACTGCCTGAATTACAAGGTAGAATCTTGGGCTTTCACAAGTGTTAAATTAAATGTCCTTGCATCTAGACTTAGTGTGCCTTCTCAAAGAAGAAGCTAATTATGTCTCAGAATAAAGATCTACCTCATCAGAAACATCGTAACACTCCCCACAACTTTTAGTTGTTTTGTCAGTTATAATGGGAAAGCCATGTTATTGTAACCTTCTCATTAAATCCCACATCTTTAAATAATGAAGCTTTCTGAAACTTTTCATTTCTATATTATTTTTATTTTACTTCCCCCAAAATGTCAAAAGTACTGAATCAGAACTATGGGTGCCCATTTGAGAAAGCTTGTTCATGACCCTTTTGCTCAGATGTGGGGTAAGAAAGGAAGAGGCAGGACAGAGCAGTCTGGCTGAGGCCACTGCCCTTCTGAGAAGGGGATGCATCTGTCAGGGGTGAACTCCAGGGATGCATGCATGGGCAGGGGCATGCCAGGGAAGCTGGGCAGAAAGAAAACTGGCTCTGCAGTTGTCCACTTCCATTCATTTCCACAAATATGTCTATACCAGAATCTATGTTAGATGCTTGGGATACAAAGAGCAATAAAACATGATCTTTGTGCTCCTCAAGTTGCTCAGAGCATTTGATATGTGCAAAACTCACTGGCTACATTTTTCACTTTTCTTTTTCCTGAGGTCTTATTTAATTTTGAAATATGTTGTCTTTTTAAATTTCTTTATTGATTAAGGTATTACATATGTGTAATTCTCCCCCCATTACCACCCCCCCACACACACTCATGCCCTCACCCCCTGTTGTCTGTCTCCATTGGTTAGGCTTATATGCATGCATACAAGTCCTTTGGTTGATCTCTCCCCCTCCTTTCCACCCTCCCCTACCTTCCCTCTGAGGTTTGATGGTCTGATCGATGCTTCTATATATGAAATATGTTTTCTTTTTAAAATATATTTTATTGATTTTTTTACAGAGAGGAAGAGAAAGGGTTAGAGAGTTAGAAACATCGATGAGAGAGAAACATAGATCAGCTGCCTCCTATACACCCCCTACTGGGGATGTGCCTGCAACCAAGGTGCATGCCCTTGACCAGAATCAAACCTGAGACCCTTGAGTCCGCAGGCCAATGCTTTATCCACTTAGGGCTGAAATGTGTTATCTTTTATTTGCATAGGTAATAGATGGTTGTTGGAGAACATTTTGTATAACTCAAGGAAAATCTGTTGCTTGTTTGTCTGAATCTCAGTTGCAAAGTTGCTGTGCCTTTTACAGAGGGCATTTATGAATATGGTGGTGATAGTGATTGTTTTCTCTCTACTTAGTGAAGAGAGCTCTTTACAGCCTTGCTGTTTGTTCTAGGTCTAGAGAAATGAGCTCTGTTTGGAGTGAGCCTTCCTCACTCACAGATTGAGATGGAGGGTGGCTCACATGCACAGCCCACAGGCAAGCTGTCAATACCTGCCCATTCATTAACTGTGGACTCTGCTGAATCTAACGCTAATTGTGATTATAGAGAGAATAATATGTGTTATGCAGGGTGTGCTCAGGAGGACAGAAATCACAGTAGGTATTTTAAGCAGGAAAGCTTTAATGCAGGAAATGAGCGACTTATAAGATTTTGGGGAAAGCTGGGATAGATAAGGTCTAAGGCCTGTTCAAGCAGCTGGTTTTATGGAAACTGGGAAATGCAGATTACATTTATCTCAAAGACCAGGGCTCCATAGTGGATGGCTCAGAGGAACATCTGTGAACCCCACTGTTACCTTCTTCCCCCTTCCTACCTGCCACTGGAAGATGAGAATTATTAATGGCTTCTGTTTCTCTCCTATCTTCCTAATTTTTATGTAGGTGAGTTTCACTGATGTAATATACTAGTACATCAGAATTTGGGGGTCTGAGAAAGGTACTTTCCAGGCTTCCCCACATTATGAAGCTTAGCTCTGTGTGTGTGTGTGTGTGTGTGTGTCTACAATTTTGTGTGTGTGGAAGGTTGAGCATCAATAGATAAATTTTCCAGCATGTAATCTACACTAATAAAAGAGAAACATGCAAATTGATGTCACTCCACTGTGCCCACCAGCCAATCAGAGCAGCTGCGCAAATTAACCCAATAAAGATGGTGATTGATTTGCATACGCAGCCACAAAGTGAAGACTGAAGACTGAAGAGGCGTGGCTTCTCTTCTGTGACCGGACTAAAGGCCTGGGTCCTGGGTGCTGGAGGAAAACCAGTGCCAGCAGCCAGGGGAAGGAAGGCCTATTACACGAGTCTCTTCGTGCAACAAGCCTCTAGTCCTACATTATAAAAGGGTAATATGCAAATTGACTCTAATGGCGAATGACCACCAGGGGGCAGATGCTCAATGCGGGAGCTGCCCCCTGGTAGTCAGTGCACTCCCATAAGGGGAGCTCCACTGGGCCACAAGCCAGGCTGAGGGCTGCCTCTCTACCCCATTGGCAGTGCTAAACTGGCAGGTAGACATCCCCTGAGGGCTCCTGGGCTGTGAGAGGGCACAGTCCAGGCTGAGGGACCCCCATCCTGAGTGCACATATTTTTGTGCACCAGGCCTCTAGTAACAATCTAAACTAATAAAAGCGAAATATTAAAATTAACCGTTTCTCCGAGACAGGGTAAGCCACGCCCACCAGCCAATCAGAGCGGCTGTATGCAAATTAGCCCAGCCAACATGGCGGCCGCCACTCCCGGACCTGAGTAAACAGCCCTTTCCATTGCGGCAGCAGCGAAAGTGAAGCTGAGCCCTTCAGCTCAGCTC